>CAKNEX010000058.1:0-92863 GCA_930367185.1 Myathropa florea | reverse complement strand
ATTTTTACATATTTTCAGCTAAAAGTATGGCATAATTTGGTTTATTTTCATTTTCCTCGGAAACTAGTAGGCCTAGAATTAAGATTTTTGGTTTAAAATGTTCGTAATGAATGCCTCTACAAATCTTGTTATGGTCAAAACCACGCCAGACTTACCGTTTTTGAGAAAAAATATGTGCATCGCACAATAACATACATATTTTCAGCTAAAAGTATGGCATAATTTGGTTTATTTTCATTTTCTCGGAAACTAGTAGGCCTAGAATTAAGATTTTTGGTTTAAAATGTTCGTAATGAATGCCTCTACAAATCTTGTTATGGTCAAAACCACGCCAGACTTACCGTTTTTGAGAAAAAATATGTGCATCGCACAATAACATACATATTTTCAGCTAAAAGTATGGCATAATTTGGTTTATTTTCATTTTCTCGGAAACTAGTAGGCCTAGAATTAAGATTTTTGGTTTAAAATGTTCGTAATGAATGCCTCTACAAATCTTGTTATGGTCAAAACCACGCCAGACTTACCGTTTTGAGAAAAAATATGTGCATCGCACAATAACATACATATTTTTACATATTTTCAGCTAAAAGTATGGCATAATTTGGTTTATTTTCATTTTCTCGGAAACTAGTAGGCCTAGAATTAAGATTTTTGGTTTAAAATGTTCGTAATGAATGCCTCTACAAATCTTGTTATGGTCAAAACCACGCCAGACTTACCGTTTTTGAGAAAAAATATGTGCATCGCACAATAACATACATATTTTCAGCTAAAAGTATGGCATAATTTGGTTTATTTTCATTTTCTCGGAAACTAGTAGGCCTAGAATTAAGATTTTTGGTTTAAAATGTTCGTAATGAATGCCTCTACAAATCTTGTTATGGTCAAAACCACGCCAGACTTACCGTTTTTGAGAAAAAATATGTGCATCGCACAATAACATACATATTTTTACATATTTTCAGCTAAAAGTATGGCATAATTTGGTTTATTTTCATTTTCTCGGAAACTAGTAGGCCTAGAATTAAGATTTTTGGTTTAAAATGTTCGTAATGAATGCCTCTACAAATCTTGTTATGGTCAAAACCACGCCAGACTTACCGTTTTTGAGAAAAAATATGTGCATCGCACAATAACATACATATTTTCAGCTAAAAGTATGGCATAATTTGGTTTATTTTCATTTTCTCGGAAACTAGTAGGCCTAGAATTAAGATTTTTGGTTTAAAATGTTCGTAATGAATGCCTCTACAAATCTTGTTATGGTCAAAACCACGCCAGACTTACCGTTTTGAGAAAAAATATGTGCATCGCACAATAACATACATATTTTCAGCTAAAAGTATGGCATAATTTGGTTTATTTTCATTTTCTCGGAAACTAGTAGGCCTAGAATTAAGATTTTTGGTTTAAAATGTTCGTAATGAATGCCTCTACAAATCTTGTTATGGTCAAAACCACGCCAGACTTACCGTTTTTGAGAAAAAATATGTGCATCGCACAATAACATACATATTTTCAGCTAAAACTATGGCATAATTTGGTTTATTTTCATTTTCTCGGAAACTAGTAGGCCTAGAATTAAGATTTTTGGTTTAAAATGTTCGTAATGAATGCCTCTACAAATCTTGTTATGGTCAATACCACGCCAGACTTACCGTTTTTGAGAAAAAATATGTGCATCGCACAATAACATACATATTTTTACATATTTTCAGCTAAAAGTATGGCATAATTTGGTTTGTTTTCATTTTCTCGGAAACTAGTAGGCCTAGAATTAAGATTTTTGGTTTAAAATGTTCGTAATGAATGCCTCTACAAATCTTGTTATGGTCAAAACCACGCCAGACTTACCGTTTTTGAGAAAAAATATGTGCATCGCACAATAACATACATATTTTCAGCTAAAAGTATGGCATAATTTGGTTTATTTTCATTTTCTCGGAAACTAGTAGGCCTAGAATTAAGATTTTTGGTTTAAAATGTTCGTAATGAATGCCTCTACAAATCTTGTTATGGTCAAAACCACGCCAGACTTACCGTTTTTGAGAAAAAATATGTGCATCGCACAATAACATACATATTTTTACATATTTTCAGCTAAAAGTATGGCATAATTTGGTTTATTTTCATTTTCTCGGAAACTAGTAGGCCTAGAATTAAGATTTTTGGTTTAAAATGTTCGTAATGAATGCCTCTACAAATCTTGTTATGGTCAAAACCACGCCAGACTTACCGTTTTTGAGAAAAAATATGTGCATCGCACAATAACATACATATTTTTACATATTTTCAGCTAAAAGTATGGCATAATTTGGTTTATTTTCATTTTCTCGGAAACTAGTAGGCCTAGAATTAAGATTTTTGGTTTAAAATGTTCGTAATGAATGCCTCTACAAATCTTGTTATGGTCAAAACCACGCCAGACATACCGTTTTTGAGAAAAAATATGTGCATCGCACAATAACATACATATTTTCAGCTAAAAGTATGGCATAATTTGGTTTATTTTAATTTTCTCGGAAACTAGTAGGCCTAGAATTAAGATTTTTGGTTTAAAATGTTCGTAATGAATGCCTCTACAAATCTTGTTATGGTCAAAACCACGCCAGACTTACCGTTTTTGAGAAAAAATATGTGCATCGCACAATAACATACATATTTTTACATATTTTCAGCTAAAAGTATGGCATAATTTGGTTTATTTTCATTTTCTCGGAAACTAGTAGGCCTAGAATTAAGATTTTTGGTTTAAAATGTTCGTAATGAATGCCTCTACAAATCTTGTTATGGTCAAAACCACGCCAGACATACCGTTTTTGAGAAAAAATATGTGCATCGCACAATAACATACATATTTTCAGCTAAAAGTATGGCATAATTTGGTTTATTTTCATTTTCTCGGAAACTAGTAGGCCTAGAATTAAGATTTTTGGTTTAAAATGTTCGTAATGAATGCCTCTACAAATCTTGTTATGGTCAAAACCACGCCAGACTTACCGTTTTTGAGAAAAAATATGTGCATCGCACAATAACATACATATTTTTACATATTTTCAGCTAAAAGTATGGCATATTTGGTTTATTTTCATTTTCTCGGAAACTAGTAGGCCTAGAATTAAGATTTTTGGTTTAAAATGTTCGTAATGAATGCCTCTACAAATATTGTTATGGTCAAAACCACGCCAGACTTACCGTTTTTGAGAAAAAATATGTGCATCGCACAATAACATACATATTTTCAGCTAAAAGTATGGCATAATTTGGTTTATTTTCATTTTCTCGGAAACTAGTAGGCCTAGAATTAAGATTTTTGGTTTAAAATGTTCGTAATGAATGCCTCTACAAATCTTGTTATGGTCAAAACCACGCCAGACTTACCGTTTTTGAGAAAAAATATGTGCATCGCACAATAACATACATATTTTTACATATTTTCAGCTAAAAGTATGGCATAATTTGGTTTATTTTCATTTTCTCGGAAACTAGTAGGCCTAGAATTAAGATTTTTGGTTTAAAATGTTCGTAATGAATGCCTCTACAAATCTTGTTATGGTCAAAACCACGCCAGACTTACCGTTTTTGAGAAAAAATATGTGCATCGCACAATAACATACATATTTTCAGCTAAAAGTATGGCATAATTTGGTTTATTTTCATTTTCTCGGAAACTAGTAGGCCTAGAATTAAGATTTTTGGTTTAAAATGTTCGTAATGAATGCCTCTACAAATATTGTTATGGTCAAAACCACGCCAGACTTACCGTTTTTGAGAAAAAATATGTGCATCGCACAATAACATACATATTTTCAGCTAAAAGTATGGCATAATTTGGTTTATTTTCATTTTCTCGGAAACTAGTAGGCCTAGAATTAAGATTTTTGGTTTAAAATGTTCGTAATGAATGCCTCTACAAATCTTGTTATGGTCAAAACCACGCCAGACTTACCGTTTTGAGAAAAAATATGTGCATCGCACAATAACATACATATTTTTACATATTTTCAGCTAAAAGTATGGCATAATTTGGTTTATTTTAATTTTCTCGGAAACTAGTAGGCCTAGAATTAAGATTTTTGGTTTAAAATGTTCGTAATGAATGCCTCTACAAATCTTGTTATGGTCAAAACCACGCCAGACTTACCGTTTTTGAGAAAAATATGTGCATCGCACAATAACATACATATTTTTACATATTTTCAGCTAAAAGTATGGCATAATTTGGTTTATTTTCATTTTCTCGGAAACTAGTAGGCCTAGAATTAAGATTTTTGGTTTAAAATGTTCGTAATGAATGCCTCTACAAATCTTGTTATGGTCAAAACCACGCCAGACATACCGTTTTTGAGAAAAAATATGTGCATCGCACAATAACATACATATTTTCAGCTAAAAGTATGGCATAATTTGGTTTATTTTCATTTTCTCGGAAACTAGTAGGCCTAGAATTAAGATTTTTGGTTTAAAATGTTCGTAATGAATGCCTCTACAAATCTTGTTATGGTCAAAACCACGCCAGACTTACCGTTTTTGAGAAAAAATATGTGCATCGCACAATAACATACATATTTTTACATATTTTCAGCTAAAAGTATGGCATAATTTGGTTTATTTTCATTTTCTCGGAAACTAGTAGGCCTAGAATTAAGATTTTTGGTTTAAAATGTTCGTAATGAATGCCTCTACAAATATTGTTATGGTCAAAACCACGCCAGACTTACCGTTTTTGAGAAAAAATATGTGCATCGCACAATAACATACATATTTTCAGCTAAAAGTATGGCATAATTTGGTTTATTTTCATTTTCCTCGGAAACTAGTAGGCCTAGAATTAAGATTTTTGGTTTAAAATGTTCGTAATGAATGCCTCTACAAATCTTGTTATGGTCAAAACCACGCCAGACTTACCGTTTTTGAGAAAAAATATGTGCATCGCACAATAACATACATATTTTCAGCTAAAAGTATGGCATAATTTGGTTTATTTTCATTTTCTCGGAAACTAGTAGGCCTAGAATTAAGATTTTTGGTTTAAAATGTTCGTAATGAATGCCTCTACAAATATTGTTATGGTCAAAACCACGCCAGACTTACCGTTTTTGAGAAAAAATATGTGCATCGCACAATAACATACATATTTTCAGCTAAAAGTATGGCATAATTTGGTTTATTTTCATTTTCTCGGAAACTAGTAGGCCTTGAATTAAGATTTTTGGTTTAAAATGTTCGTAATGAATGCCTCTACAAATCTTGTTATGGTCAAAACCACGCCGGATTTACCGTTTTTGAGAAAAAATATGTGCATCGCACAATAACATACATATTTTCAGCTAAAAGTATGGCATAATTTGGTTTATTTTCATTTTCTCGGAAACTAGTAGGCCTAGAATTAAGATTTTTGGTTTAAAATGTTCGTAATGAATGCCTCTACAAATATTGTTATGGTCAAAACCACGCCAGACTTACCGTTTTTGAGAAAAAATATGTGCATCGCACAATAACATACATATTTTCAGCTAAAAGTATGGCATAATTTGGTTTATTTTCATTTTCTCGGAAACTAGTAGGCCTAGAATTAAGATTTTTGGTTTAAAATGTTCGTAATGAATGCCTCTACAAATCTTGTTATGGTCAAAACCACGCCAGACTTACCGTTTTTGAGAAAAAATATGTGCATCGCACAATAACATACATATTTTTACATATTTTCAGCTAAAAGTATGGCATAATTTGGTTTATTTTCATTTTCTCGGAAACTAGTAGGCCTAGAATTAAGATTTTTGGTTTAAAATGTTCGTAATGAATGCCTCTACAAATCTTGTTATGGTCAAAACCACGCCAGACTTACCGTTTTTGAGAAAAAATATGTGCATCGCACAATAACATACATATTTTTACATATTTTCAGCTAAAAGTATGGCATAATTTGGTTTATTTTCATTTTCTCGGAAACTAGTAGGCCTAGAATTAAGATTTTTGGTTTAAAATGTTCGTAATGAATGCCTCTACAAATCTTGTTATGGTCAAAACCACGCCAGACTTACCGTTTTTGAGAAAAAATATGTGCATCGCACAATAACATACATATTTTTACATATTTTCAGCTAAAAGTATGGCATAATTTGGTTTATTTTCATTTTCTCGGAAACTAGTAGGCCTAGAATTAAGATTTTTGGTTTAAAATGTTCGTAATGAATGCCTCTACAAATCTTGTTATGGTCAAAACCACGCCAGACTTACCGTTTTTGAGAAAAAATATGTGCATCGCACAATAACATACATATTTTCAGCTAAAAGTATGGCATAATTTGGTTTATTTTCATTTTCTCGGAAACTAGTAGGCCTAGAATTAAGATTTTTGGTTTAAAATGTTCGTAATGAATGCCTCTACAAATCTTGTTATGGTCAAAACCACGCCAGGCTTACCGTTTTTGAGAAAAAATATGTGCATCGCACAATAACATACATATTTTTACATATTTTCAGCTAAAAGTATGGCATAATTTGGTTTATTTTCATTTTCTCGGAAACTAGTAGGCCTAGAATTAAGATTTTTGGTTTAAAATGTTCGTAATGAATGCCTCTACAAATCTTGTTATGGTCAAAACCACGCCAGACTTACCGTTTTTGAGAAAAAATATGTGCATCGCACAATAACATACATATTTTTACATATTTTCAGCTAAAAGTATGGCATAATTTGGTTTATTTTCATTTTCTCGGAAACTAGTAGGCCTAGAATTAAGATTTTTGGTTTAAAATGTTCGTAATGAATGCCTCTACAAATCTTGTTATGGTCAAAACCACGCCAGACTTACCGTTTTTGAGAAAAAATATGTGCATCGCACAATAACATACATATTTTTACATATTTTCAGCTAAAAGTATGGCATAATTTGGTTTATTTTCATTTTCTCGGAAACTAGTAGGCCTAGAATTAAGATTTTTGGTTTAAAATGTTCGTAATGAATGCCTCTACAAATCTTGTTATGGTCAAAACCACGCCAGACTTACCGTTTTTGAGAAAAAATATGTGCATCGCACAATAACATACATATTTTTACATATTTTCAGCTAAAAGTATGGCATAATTTGGTTTATTTTCATTTTCTCGGAAACTAGTAGGCCTAGAATTAAGATTTTTGGTTTAAAATGTTCGTAATGAATGCCTCTACAAATCTTGTTATGGTCAAAACCACGCCAGACTTACCGTTTTTGAGAAAAAATATGTGCATCGCACAATAACATACATATTTTTACATATTTTCAGCTAAAAGTATGGCATAATTTGGTTTATTTTCATTTTCTCGGAAACTAGTAGGCCTAGAATTAAGATTTTTGGTTTAAAATGTTCGTAATGAATGCCTCTACAAATCTTGTTATGGTCAAAACCACGCCAGACTTACCGTTTTTGAGAAAAAATATGTGCATCGCACAATAACATACATATTTTTACATATTTTCAGCTAAAAGTATGGCATAATTTGGTTTATTTTCATTTTCTCGGAAACTAGTAGGCCTAGAATTAAGATTTTTGGTTTAAAATGTTCGTAATGAATGTCTCTACAAATCTTGTTATGGTCAAAACCACGCCAGACTTACCGTTTTTGAGAAAAAATATGTGCATCGCACAATAACATACATATTTTTACATATTTTCAGCTAAAAGTATGGCATAATTTGGTTTATTTTCATTTTCTCGGAAACTAGTAGGCCTAGAATTAAGATTTTTGGTTTAAAATGTTCGTAATGAATGCCTCTACAAATCTTGTTATGGTCAAAACCACGCCAGACTTACCGTTTTTGAGAAAAAATATGTGCATCGCACAATAACATACATATTTTCAGCTAAAAGTATGGCATAATTTGGTTTATTTTCATTTTCTCGGAAACTAGTAGGCCTAGAATTAAGATTTTTGGTTTAAAATGTTCGTAATGAATGCCTCTACAAATCTTGTTATGGTCAAAACCACGCCAGACTTACCGTTTTTGAGAAAAAATATGTGCATCGCACAATAACATACATATTTTTACATATTTTCAGCTAAAAGTATGGCATAATTTGGTTTATTTTCATTTTCTCGGAAACTAGTAGGCCTAGAATTAAGATTTTTGGTTTAAAATGTTCGTAATGAATGCCTCTACAAATCTTGTTATGGTCAAAACCACGCCAGACTTACCGTTTTTGAGAAAAAATATGTGCATCGCACAATAACATACATATTTTCAGCTAAAAGTATGGCATAATTTGGTTTATTTTCATTTTCTCGGAAACTAGTAGGCCTAGAATTAAGATTTTTGGTTTAAAATGTTCGTAATGAATGCCTCTACAAATCTTGTTACGGTCAAAACCACGCCAGACTTACCGTTTTTGAGAAAAAATATGTGCATCGCACAATAACATACATATTTTCAGCTAAAAGTATGGCATAATTTGGTTTATTTTCATTTTCTCGGAAACTAGTAGGCCTAGAATTAAGATTTTTGGTTTAAAATGTTCGTAATGAATGCCTCTACAAATCTTGTTATGGTCAAAACCACGCCAGACTTACCGTTTTTGAGAAAAAATATGTGCATCGCACAATAACATACATATTTTCAGCTAAAAGTATGGCATAATTTGGTTTATTTTCATTTTCTCGGAAACTAGTAGGCCTAGAATTAAGATTTTTGGTTTAAAATGTTCGTAATGAATGCCTCTACAAATCTTGTTATGGTCAAAACCACGCCAGGCTTACCGTTTTTGAGAAAAAATATGTGCATCGCACAATAACATACATATTTTCAGCTAAAAGTATGGCATAATTTGGTTTATTTTCATTTTCTCGGAAACTAGTAGGCCTAGAATTAAGATTTTTGGTTTAAAATGTTCGTAATGAATGCCTCTACAAATCTTGTTATGGTCAAAACCACGCCAGACTTACCGTTTTTGAGAAAAAATATGTGCATCGCACAATAACATACATATTTTTACATATTTTCAGCTAAAAGTATGGCATAATTTGGTTTATTTTCATTTTCTCGGAAACTAGTAGGCCTAGAATTAAGATTTTTGGTTTAAAATGTTCGTAATGAATGCCTCTACAAATCTTGTTATGGTCAAAACCACGCCAGACTTACCGTTTTTGAGAAAAAATATGTGCATCGCACAATAACATACATATTTTTACATATTTTCAGCTAAAAGTATGGCATAATTTGGTTTATTTTCATTTTCTCGGAAACTAGTAGGCCTAGAATTAAGATTTTTGGTTTAAAATGTTCGTAATGAATGCCTCTACAAATCTTGTTATGGTCAAAACCACGCCAGACTTACCGTTTTTGAGAAAAAATATGTGCATCGCACAATAACATACATATTTTTACATATTTTCAGCTAAAAGTATGGCATAATTTGGTTTATTTTCATTTTCTCGGAAACTAGTAGGCCTAGAATTAAGATTTTTGGTTTAAAATGTTCGTAATGAATGCCTCTACAAATCTTGTTATGGTCAAAACCACGCCAGACTTACCGTTTTTGAGAAAAAATATGTGCATCGCACAATAACATACATATTTTCAGCTAAAAGTATGGCATAATTTGGTTTATTTTCATTTTCTCGGAAACTAGTAGGCCTAGAATTAAGATTTTTGGTTTAAAATGTTCGTAATGAATGCCTCTACAAATCTTGTTATGGTCAAAAACACGCCAGACTTACCGTTTTTGAGAAAAAATATGTGCATCGCACAATAACATACATATTTTTACATATTTTCAGCTAAAAGTATGGCATAATTTGGTTTATTTTCATTTTCTCGGAAACTAGTAGGCCTAGAATTAAGATTTTTGGTTTAAAATGTTCGTAATGAATGCCTCTACAAATCTTGTTATGGTCAAAACCACGCCAGACTTACCGTTTTTGAGAAAAAATATGTGCATCGCACAATAACATGCATATTTTCAGCTAAAAGTATGGCATAATTTGGTTTATTTTCATTTTCTCGGAAACTAGTAGGCCTAGAATTAAGATTTTTGTTTTAAAATGTTCGTAATGAATGCCTCTACAAATCTTGTTATGGTCAAAACTACGCCAGACTTACCGTTTTTGAGAAAAAATATGTGCATCGCACAATAACATACATATTTTTACATATTTTCAGCTAAAAGTATGGCATAATTTGGTTTATTTTCATTTTCTCGGAAACTAGTAGGCCTAGAATTAAGATTTTTGGTTTAAAATGTTCGTAATGAATGCCTCTACAAATCTTGTTATGGTCAAAACCACGCCAGACTTACCGTTTTTGAGAAAAAATATGTGCATCGCACAATAACATACATATTTTTACATATTTTCAGCTAAAAGTATGGCATAATTTGGTTTATTTTCATTTTCTCGGAAACTAGTAGGCCTAGAATTAAGATTTTTAGTTTAAAATGTTCGTAATGAATGCCTCTACAAATCTTGTTATGGTCAAAACCACGCCAGACTTACCGTTTTTGAGAAAAAATATGTGCATCGCACAATAACATACATATTTTTACATATTTTCAGCTAAAAGTATGGCATAATTTGGTTTATTTTCATTTTCTCGGAAACTAGTAGGCCTAGAATTAAGATTTTTGGTTTAAAATGTTCGTAATGAATGCCTCTACAAATCTTGTTATGGTCAAAACCACGCCAGACTTACCGTTTTTGAGAAAAAATATGTGCATCGCACAATAACATACATATTTTCAGCTAAAAGTATGGCATAATTTGGTTTATTTTCATTTTCTCGGAAACTAGTAGGCCTAGAATTAAGATTTTTGGTTTAAAATGTTCGTAATGAATGCCTCTATAAATCTTGTTATGGTCAAAACCACGCCAGACTTACCGTTTTTGAGAAAAAATATGTGCATCGCACAATAACATACATATTTTCAGCTAAAAGTATGGCATAATTTGGTTTATTTTAATTTTCTCGGAAACTAGTAGGCCTAGAATTAAGATTTTTGGTTTAAAATGTTCGTAATGAATGCCTCTACAAATCTTGTATTGGTCAAAACCACGCCAGACTTACCGTTTTTGAGAAAAAATATGTGCATCGCACAATAACATACATATTTTCAGCTAAAAGTATGGCATAATTTGGTTTATTTTCATTTTCTCGGAAACTAGTAGGCCTAGAATTAAGATTTTTGGTTTAAAATGTTCGTAATGAATGCCTCTACAAATCTTGTTATGGTAAAAACCACGCCAGACTTACCGTTTTTGAGAAAAAATATGTGCATCGCACAATAACATACATATTTTCAGCTAAAAGTATGGCATAATTTGGTTTATTTTCATTTTCTCGGAACCTAGTAGGCCTAGAATTAAGATTTTTGGTTTAAAATGTTCGTAATGAATGCCTCTACAAATCTTGTTATGGTCAAAACCACGCCAGACTTACCGTTTTTGAGAAAAAATATGTGCATCGCACAATAACATACATATTTTTACATATTTTCAGCTAAAAGTATGGCATAATTTGGTTTATTTTCATTTTCTCGGAAACTAGTAGGCCTAGAATTAAGATTTTTGGTTTAAAATGTTCGTAATGAATGCCTCTACAAATCTTGTTATTGTCAAAACCACGCCAGACTTACCGTTTTTGAGAAAAAATATGTGCATCGCACAATAACATACATATTTTCAGCTAAAAGTATGGCATAATTTGGTTTATTTTCATTTTCTCGGAAACTAGTAGGCCTAGAATTAAGATTTTTGGTTTAAAATGTTCGTAATGAATGCCTCTACAAATCTTGTTATGGTCAAAACCACGCCAGACTTACCGTTTTTGAGAAAAAATATGTGCATCGCACAATAACATACATATTTTCAGCTAAAAGTATGGCATAATTTGGTTTATTTTCATTTTCTCGGAAACTAGTAGGCCTAGAATTAAGATTTTTGGTTTAAAATGTTCGTAATGAATGCCTCTACAAATCTTGTTATGGTCAAAACCACGCCAGACTTACCGTTTTTGAGAAAAAATATGTGCATCGCACAATAACATACATATTTTCAGCTAAAAGTATGGCATAATTTGGTTTATTTTCATTTTCTCGGAAACTAGTAGGCCTAGAATTAAGATTTTTGGTTTAAAATGTTCGTAATGAATGCCTCTACAAATCTTGTTATGGTCAAAACCACGCCAGACTTACCGTTTTTGAGAAAAAATATGTGCATCGCACAATAACATACATATTTTTACATATTTTCAGCTAAAAGTATGGCATAATTTGGTTTATTTTCATTTTCTCGGAAACTAGTAGGCCTAGAATTAAGATTTTTGGTTTAAAATGTTCGTAATGAATGCCTCTACAAATCTTGTTATGGTCAAAACCACGCCAGACTTACCGTTTTTGAGAAAAAATATGTGCATCGCACAATAACATACATATTTTTACATATTTTCAGCTAAAAGTATGGCATAATTTGGTTTATTTTCATTTTCTCGGAAACTAGTAGGCCTAGAATTAAGATTTTTGGTTTAAAATGTTCGTAATGAATGCCTCTACAAATCTTGTTATGGTCAAAACCACGCCAGACTTACCGTTTTTGAGAAAAAATATGTGCATCGCACAATAACATACATATTTTTACATATTTTCAGCTAAAAGTATGGCATAATTTGGTTTATTTTCATTTTCTCGGAAACTAGTAGGCCTAGAATTAAGATTTTTGGTTTAAAATGTTCGTAATGAATGCCTCTACAAATCTTGTTATGGTCAAAACCACGCCAGACTTACCGTTTTTGAGAAAAAATATGTGCATCGCACAATAACATACATATTTTTACATATTTTCAGCTAAAAGTATGGCATAATTTGGTTTATTTTCATTTTCTCGGAAACTAGTAGGCCTAGAATTAAGATTTTTGGTTTAAAATGTTCGTAATGAATGCCTCTACAAATCTTGTTATGGTCAAAACCACGCCAGACTTACCGTTTTTGAGAAAAAATATGTGCATCGCACAATAACATACATATTTTTACATATTTTCAGCTAAAAGTATGGCATAATTTGGTTTATTTTCATTTTCTCGGAAACTAGTAGGCCTAGAATTAAGATTTTTGGTTTAAAATGTTCGTAATGAATGCCTCTACAAATCTTGTTATGGTCAAAACCACGCCAGACTTACCGTTTTTGAGAAAAAATATGTGCATCGCACAATAACATACATATTTTCAGCTAAAAGTATGGCATAATTTGGTTTATTTTCATTTTCTCGGAAACTAGTAGGCCTAGAATTAAGATTTTTGGTTTAAAATGTTCGTAATGAATGCCTCTACAAATCTTGTTATGGTCAAAACCACGCCAGACTTACCGTTTTTGAGAAAAAATATGTGAAACTAGTAGGCCTAGAATTAAGATTTTTGGTTTAAAATGTTCGTAATGAATGCCTCTACAAATCTTGTTATGGTCAAAACCACGCCAGACTTACCGTTTTTGAGAAAAAATATGTGCATCGCACAATAACATACATATTTTTACATATTTTCAGCTAAAAGTATGGCATAATTTGGTTTATTTTCATTTTCTCGGAAACTAGTAGGCCTAGAATTAAGATTTTTGGTTTAAAATGTTCGTAATGAATGCCTCTACAAATCTTGTTATGGTCAAAACCACGCCAGACTTACCGTTTTTGAGAAAAAATATGTGCATCGCACAATAACATACATATTTTTACATATTTTCAGCTAAAAGTATGGCATAATTTGGTTTATTTTCATTTTCTCGGAAACTAGTAGGCCTAGAATTAAGATTTTTGGTTTAAAATGTTCGTAATGAATGCCTCTACAAATCTTGTTATGGTCAAAACCACGCCAGACTTACCGTTTTTGAGAAAAAATATGTGCATCGCACAATAACATACATATTTTCAGCTAAAAGTATGGCATAATTTGGTTTATTTTCATTTTCTCGGAAACTAGTAGGCCTAGAATTAAGATTTTTGGTTTAAAATGTTCGTAATGAATGCCTCTACAAATCTTGTTATGGTCAAAACCACGCCAGACTTACCGTTTTTGAGAAAAAATATGTGCATCGCACAATAACATACATATTTTTACATATTTTCAGCTAAAAGTATGGCATAATTTGGTTTATTTTCATTTTCTCGGAAACTAGTAGGCCTAGAATTAAGATTTTTGGTTTAAAATGTTCGTAATGAATGCCTCTACAAATCTTGTTATGGTCAAAACCACGCCAGACTTACCGTTTTTGAGAAAAAATATGTGCATCGCACAATAACATACATATTTTTACATATTTTCAGCTAAAAGTATGGCATAATTTGGTTTATTTTCATTTTCTCGGAAACTAGTAGGCCTAGAATTAAGATTTTTGGTTTAAAATGTTCGTAATGAATGCCTCTACAAATCTTGTTATGGTCAAAACCACGCCAGACTTACCGTTTTTGAGAAAAAATATGTGCATCGCACAATAACATACATATTTTCAGCTAAAAGTATGGCATAATTTGGTTTATTTTCATTTTCTCGGAAACTAGTAGGCCTAGAATTAAGATTTTTGGTTTAAAATGTTCGTAATGAATGCCTCTACAAATCTTGTTATGGTCAAAACCACGCCAGACTTACCGTTTTTGAGAAAAAATATGTGCATCGCACAATAACATACATATTTTTACATATTTTCAGCTAAAAGTATGGCATAATTTGGTTTATTTTCATTTTCTCGGAAACTAGTAGGCCTAGAATTAAGATTTTTGGTTTAAAATGTTCGTAATGAATGCCTCTACAAATCTTGTTATGGTCAAAACCACGCCAGACTTACCGTTTTTGAGAAAAAATATGTGCATCGCACAATAACATACATATTTTCAGCTAAAAGTATGGCATAATTTGGTTTATTTTCATTTTCTCGGAAACTAGTAGGCCTAGAATTAAGATTTTTGGTTTAACATGTTCGTAATGAATGCCTCTACAAATCTTGTTATGGTCAAAACCACGCCAGACTTACCGTTTTTGAGAAAAAATATGTGCATCGCACAATAACATACATATTTTCAGCTAAAAGTATGGCATAATTTGGTTTATTTTAATTTTCTCGGAAACTAGTAGGCCTAGAATTAAGATTTTTGGTTTAAAATGTTCGTAATGAATGCCTCTACAAATCTTGTTATGGTCAAAACCACGCCAGACTTACCGTTTTTGAGAAAAAATATGTGCATCGCACAATAACATACATATTTTTACATATTTTCAGCTAAAAGTATGGCATAATTTGGTTTATTTTCATTTTCTCGGAAACTAGTAGGCCTAGAATTAAGATTTTTGGTTTAAAATGTTCGTAATGAATGCCTCTACAAATCTTGTTATGGTCAAAACCACGCCAGATTTACCGTTTTTGAGAAAAAATATGTGCATCGCACAATAACATACATATTTTTACATATTTTCAGCTAAAAGTATGGCATAATTTGGTTTATTTTCATTTTCTCGGAAACTAGTAGGCCTAGAATTAAGATTTTTGGTTTAAAATGTTCGTAATGAATGCCTCTACAAATCTTGTTCTGGTCAAAACCACGCCAGACTTACCGTTTTTGAGAAAAAATATGTGCATCGCACAATAACATACATATTTTTACATATTTTCAGCTAAAAGTATGGCATAATTTGGTTTATTTTCATTTTCTCGGAAACTAGTAGGCCTAGAATTAAGATTTTTGGTTTAAAATGTTCGTAATGAATGCCTCTACAAATCTTGTTATGGTCAAAACCACGCCAGACTTACCGTTTTTGAGAAAAAATATGTGCATCGCACAATAACATACATATTTTCAGCTAAAAGTATGGCATAATTTGGTTTATTTTCATTTTCTCGGAAACTAGTAGGCCTAGAATTAAGATTTTTGGTTTAAAATGTTCGTAATGAATGCCTCTACAAATCTTGTTATGGTCAAAACCACGCCAGACTTACCGTTTTTGAGAAAAAATATGTGCATCGCACAATAACATACATATTTTCAGCTAAAAGTATGGCATAATTTGGTTTATTTTCATTTTCTCGGAAACTAGTAGGCCTAGAATTAAGATTTTTGGTTTAAAATGTTCGTAATGAATGCCTCTACAAATCTTGTTATGGTCAAAACCACGCCAGACTTACCGTTTTTGAGAAAAAATATGTGCATCGCACAATAACATACATATTTTTACATATTTTCAGCTAAAAGTATGGCATAATTTGGTTTATTTTCATTTTCTCGGAAACTAGTAGGCCTAGAATTAAGATTTTTGGTTTAAAATGTTCGTAATGAATGCCTCTACAAATCTTGTTATGGTCAAAACCACGCCAGACTTACCGTTTTTGAGAAAAAATATGTGCATCGCACAATAACATACATATTTTCAGCTAAAAGTATGGCATAATTTGGTTTATTTTCATTTTCTCGGAAACTAGTAGGCCTAGAATTAAGATTTTTGGTTTAAAATGTTCGTAATGAATGCCTCTACAAATCTTGTTATGGTCAAAACCACGCCAGACTTACCGTTTTTGAGAAAAAATATGTGCATCGCACAATAACATACATATTTTCAGCTAAAAGTATGGCATAATTTGGTTTATTTTCATTTTCTCGGAAACTAGTAGGCCTAGAATTAAGATTTTTGGTTTAAAATGTTCGTAATGAATGCCTCTACAAATCTTGTTATGGTCAAAACCACGCCAGACTTACCGTTTTTGAGAAAAAATATGTGCATCGCACAATAACATACATATTTTTACATATTTTCAGCTAAAAGTATGGCATAATTTGGTTTATTTTCATTTTCTCGGAAACTAGTAGGCCTAGAATTAAGATTTTTGGTTTAAAATGTTCGTAATGAATGCCTCTACAAATCTTGTTATGGTCAAAACCACGCCAGACTTACCGTTTTTGAGAAAAAATATGTGCATCGCACAATAACATACATATTTTCAGCTAAAAGTATGGCATAATTTGGTTTATTTTCATTTTCTCGGAAACTAGTAGGCCTAGAATTAAGATTTTTGGTTTAAAATGTTCGTAATGAATGCCTCTACAAATCTTGTTATGGTCAAAACCACGCCAGACTTACCGTTTTTGAGAAAAAATATGTGCATCGCACAATAACATACATATTTTTACATATTTTCAGCTAAAAGTATGGCATAATTTGGTTTATTTTCATTTTCTCGGAAACTAGTAGGCCTAGAATTAAGATTTTTGGTTTAAAATGTTCGTAATGAATGCCTCTACAAATCTTGTTATGGTCAAAACCACGCCAGACTTACCGTTTTTGAGAAAAAATATGTGCATCGCACAATAACATACATATTTTTACATATTTTCAGCTAAAAGTATGGCATAATTTGGTTTATTTTCATTTTCTCGGAAACTAGTAGGCCTAGAATTAAGATTTTTGGTTTAAAATGTTCGTAATGAATGCCTCTACAAATCTTGTTATGGTCAAAACCACGCCAGACTTACCGTTTTTGAGAAAAAATATGTGCATCGCACAATAACATACATATTTTTACATATTTTCAGCTAAAAGTATGGCATAATTTGGTTTATTTTCATTTTCTCGGAAACTAGTAGGCCTAGAATTAAGATTTTTGGTTTAAAATGTTCGTAATGAATGCCTCTACAAATCTTGTTATGGTCAAAACCACGCCAGACTTACCGTTTTTGAGAAAAAATATGTGCATCGCACAATAACATACATATTTTCAGCTAAAAGTATGGCATAATTTGGTTTATTTTCATTTTCTCGGAAACTAGTAGGCCTAGAATTAAGATTTTTGGTTTAAAATGTTCGTAATGAATGCCTCTACAAATCTTGTTATGGTCAAAACCACGCCAGACTTACCGTTTTTGAGAAAAAATATGTGCATCGCACAATAACATACATATTTTCAGCTAAAAGTATGGCATAATTTGGTTTATTTTCATTTTCTCGGAAACTAGTAGGCCTAGAATTAAGATTTTTGGTTTAAAATGTTCGTAATGAATGCCTCTACAAATCTTGTTATGGTCAAAACCACGCCAGACTTACCGTTTTTGAGAAAAAATATGTGCATCGCACAATAACATACATATTTTTACATATTTTCAGCTAAAAGTATGGCATAATTTGGTTTATTTTCATTTTCTCGGAAACTAGTAGGCCTAGAATTAAGATTTTTGGTTTAAAATGTTCGTAATGAATGCCTCTACAAATCTTGTTATGGTCAAAACCACGCCAGACTTACCGTTTTTGAGAAAAAATATGTGCATCGCACAATAACATACATATTTTCAGCTAAAAGTATGGCATAATTTGGTTTATTTTCATTTTCTCGGAAACTAGTAGGCCTAGAATTAAGATTTTTGGTTTAAAATGTTCGTAATGAATGCCTCTACAAATCTTGTTATGGTCAAAACCACGCCAGACTTACCGTTTTTGAGAAAAAATATGTGCATCGCACAATAACATACATATTTTTACATATTTTCAGCTAAAAGTATGGCATAATTTGGTTTATTTTCATTTTCTCGGAAACTAGTAGGCCTAGAATTAAGATTTTTGGTTTAAAATGTTCGTAATGAATGCCTCTACAAATCTTGTTATGGTCAAAACCACGCCAGACTTACCGTTTTTGAGAAAAAATATGTGCATCGCACAATAACATACATATTTTTACATATTTTCAGCTAAAAGTATGGCATAATTTGGTTTATTTTCATTTTCTCGGAAACTAGTAGGCCTAGAATTAAGATTTTTGGTTTAAAATGTTCGTAATGAATGCCTCTACAAATCTTGTTATGGTCAAAACCACGCCAGACTTACCGTTTTTGAGAAAAAATATGTGCATCGCACAATAACATACATATTTTTACATATTTTCAGCTAAAAGTATGGCATAATTTGGTTTATTTTCATTTTCTCGGAAACTAGTAGGCCTAGAATTAAGATTTTTGGTTTAAAATGTTCGTAATGAATGCCAAAACCAGACTTACCGTTTTTGAGAAAAAATATGTGCATCGCACAATAACATACATATTTTTACATATTTTCAGCTAAAAGTATGGCATAATTTGGTTTATTTTCATTTTCTCGGAAACTAGTAGGCCTAGAATTAAGATTTTTGGTTTAAAATGTTCGTAATGAATGCCTCTACAAATCTTGTTACGGTCAAAACCACGCCAGACTTACCGTTTTTGAGAAAAAATATGTGCATCGCACAATAACATACATATTTTCAGCTAAAAGTATGGCATAATTTGGTTTATTTTCATTTTCTCGGAAACTAGTAGGCCTAGAATTAAGATTTTTGGTTTAAAATGTTCGTAATGAATGCCTCTACAAATCTTGTTATGGTCAAAACCACGCCAGACTTACCGTTTTTGAGAAAAAATATGTGCATCGCACAATAACATACATATTTTTACATATTTTCAGCTAAAAGTATGGCATAATTTGGTTTATTTTCATTTTCTCGGAAACTAGTAGGCCTAGAATTAAGATTTTTGGTTTAAAATGTTCGTAATGAATGCCTCTACAAATCTTGTTATGGTCAAAACCACGCCAGACTTACCGTTTTTGAGAAAAAATATGTGCATCGCACAATAACATACATATTTTTACATATTTTCAGCTAAAAGTATGGCATAATTTGGTTTATTTTCATTTTCTCGGAAACTAGTAGGCCTAGAATTAAGATTTTTGGTTTAAAATGTTCGTAATGAATGCCTCTACAAATCTTGTTATGGTCAAAACCACGCCAGACTTACCGTTTTTGAGAAAAAATATGTGCATCGCACAATAACATACATATTTTTACATATTTTCAGCTAAAAGTATGGCATAATTTGGTTTATTTTCATTTTCTCGGAAACTAGTAGGCCTAGAATTAAGATTTTTGGTTTAAAATGTTCGTAATGAATGCCTCTACAAATCTTGTTATGGTCAAAACCACGCCAGACTTACCGTTTTTGAGAAAAAATATGTGCATCGCACAATAACATACATATTTTTACATATTTTCAGCTAAAAGTATGGCATAATTTGGTTTATTTTCATTTTCTCGGAAACTAGTAGGCCTAGAATTAAGATTTTTGGTTTAAAATGTTCGTAATAAATGCCTCTACAAATCTTGTTATGGTCAAAACCACGCCAGACTTACCGTTTTTGAGAAAAAATATGTGCATCGCACAATAACATACATATTTTCAGCTAAAAGTATGGCATAATTTGGTTTATTTTCATTTTCTCGGAAACTAGTAGGCCTAGAATTAAGATTTTTGGTTTAAAATGTTCGTAATGAATGCCTCTACAAATCTTGTTATGGTCAAAACCACGCCAGACTTACCGTTTTTGAGAAAAAATATGTGCATCGCACAATAACATACATATTTTTACATATTTTCAGCTAAAAGTATGGCATAATTTGGTTTATTTTCATTTTCTCGGAAACTAGTAGGCCTAGAATTAAGATTTTTGGTTTAAAATGTTCGTAATGAATGCCTCTACAAATCTTGTTATGGTCAAAACCACGCCAGACTTACCGTTTTTGAGAAAAAATATGTGCATCGCACAATAACATACATATTTTCAGCTAAAAGTATGGCATAATTTGGTTTATTTTCATTTTCTCGGAAACTAGTAGGCCTAGAATTAAGATTTTTGGTTTAAAATGTTCGTAATGAATGCCTCTACAAATCTTGTTATGGTCAAAACCACGCCAGACTTACCGTTTTTGAGAAAAAATATGTGCATCGCACAATAACATACATATTTTTACATATTTTCAGCTAAAAGTATGGCATAATTTGGTTTATTTTCATTTTCTCGGAAACTAGTAGGCCTAGAATTAAGATTTTTGGTTTAAAATGTTCGTAATGAATGCCTCTACAAATCTTGTTATGGTCAAAACCACGCCAGACTTACCGTTTTTGAGAAAAAATATGTGCATCGCACAATAACATACATATTTTTACATATTTTCAGCTAAAAGTATGGCATAATTTGGTTTATTTTCATTTTCTCGGAAACTAGTAGGCCTAGAATTAAGATTTTTGGTTTAAAATGTTCGTAATGAATGCCTCTACAAATCTTGTTATGGTCAAAACCACGCCAGACTTACCGTTTTTGAGAAAAAATATGTGCATCGCACAATAACACATATTTTTACATATTTTCAGCTAAAAGTATGGCATAATTTGGTTTATTTTCATTTTCTCGGAAACTAGTAGGCCTAGAATTAAGATTTTTGGTTTAAAATGTTCGTAATGAAAGCCTCTACAAATCTTGTTATGGTCAAAACCACGCCAGACTTACCGTTTTTGAGAAAAAATATGTGCATCGCACAATAACATACATATTTTTACATATTTTCAGCTAAAAGTATGGCATAATTTGGTTTATTTTCATTTTCTCGGAAACTAGTAGGCCTAGAATTAAGATTTTTGGTTTAAAATGTTCGTAATGAATGCCCCTACAAATCTTGTTATGGTCAAAACCACGCCAGACTTACCGTTTTTGAGAAAAAATATGTGCATCGCACAATAACATACATATTTTTACATATTTTCAGCTAAAAGTATGGCATAATTTGGTTTATTTTCATTTTCTCGGAAACTAGTAGGCCTAGAATTAAGATTTTTGGTTTAAAATGTTCGTAATGAATGCCTCTACAAATCTTGTTATGGTCAAAACCACGCCAGACTTAACGTTTTTGAGAAAAAATATGTGCATCGCACAATAACATACATATTTTCAGCTAAAAGTATGGCATAATTTGGTTTATTTTCATTTTCTCGGAAACTAGTAGGCCTAGAATTAAGATTTTTGGTTTAAAATGTTCGTAATGAATGCCCCTACAAATCTTGTTATGGTCAAAACCACGCCAGACTTACCGTTTTTGAGAAAAAATATGTGCATCGCACAATAACATACATATTTTTACATATTTTCAGCTAAAAGTATGGCATAATTTGGTTTATTTTAATTTTCTCGGAAACTAGTAGGCCTAGAATTAAGATTTTTGGTTTAAAATGTTCGTAATGAATGCCTCTACAAATCTTGTTATGGTCAAAACCACGCCAGACTTACCGTTTTTGAGAAAAAATATGTGCATCGCACAATAACATACATATTTTCAGCTAAAAGTATGGCATAATTTGGTTTATTTTCATTTTCTCGGAAACTAGTAGGCCTAGAATTAAGATTTTTGGTTTAAAATGTTCGTAATGAATGCCTCTACAAATCTTGTTATGGTCAAAACCACGCCAGACTTACCGTTTTTGAGAAAAAATATGTGCATCGCACAATAACATACATATTTTTACATATTTTCAGCTAAAAGTATGGCATAATTTGGTTTATTTTCATTTTCTCGGAAACTAGTAGGCCTAGAATTAAGATTTTTGGTTTAAAATGTTCGTAATGAATGCCTCTACAAATCTTGTTATGGTCAAAACCACGCCAGACTTACCGTTTTTGAGAAAAAATATGTGCATCGCACAATAACATACATATTTTCAGCTAAAAGTATGGCATAATTTGGTTTATTTTCATTTTCTCGGAAACTAGTAGGCCTAGAATTAAGATTTTTGGTTTAAAATGTTCGTAATGAATGCCTCTACAAATCTTGTTATGGTCAAAACCACGCCAGACTTACCGTTTTTGAGAAAAAATATGTGCATCGCACAATAACATACATATTTTTACATATTTTCAGCTAAAAGTATGGCATAATTTGGTTTATTTTCATTTTCTCGGAAACTAGTAGGCCTAGAATTAAGATTTTTGGTTTAAAATGTTCGTAATGAATGCCTCTACAAATCTTGTTATGGTCAAAACCACGCCAGACTTACCGTTTTTGAGAAAAAATATGTGCATCGCACAATAACATACATATTTTCAGCTAAAAGTATGGCATAATTTGGTTTATTTTCATTTTCTCGGAAACTAGTAGGCCTAGAATTAAGATTTTTGGTTTAAAATGTTCGTAATGAATGCCTCTACAAATCTTGTTATGGTCAAAACCACGCCAGACTTACCGTTTTTGAGAAAAAATATGTGCATCGCACAATAACATACATATTTTCAGCTAAAAGTATGGCATAATTTGGTTTATTTTCATTTTCTCGGAAACTAGTAGGCCTAGAATTAAGATTTTTGGTTTAAAATGTTCGTAATGAATGCCTCTACAAATCTTGTTATGGTCAAAACCACGCCAGACTTACCGTTTTTGAGAAAAAATATGTGCATCGCACAATAACATACATATTTTTACATATTTTCAGCTAAAAGTATGGCATAATTTGGTTTATTTTCATTTTCTCGGAAACTAGTAGGCCTAGAATTAAGATTTTTGGTTTAAAATGTTCGTAATGAATGCCTCTACAAATCTTGTTATGGTCAAAACCACGCCAGACTTACCGTTTTTGAGAAAAAATATGTGCATCGCACAATAACATACATATTTTCAGCTAAAAGTATGGCATAATTTGGTTTATTTTAATTTTCTCGGAAACTAGTAGGCCTAGAATTAAGATTTTTGGTTTAAAATGTTCGTAATGAATGCCTCTACAAATCTTGTTATGGTCAAAACCACGCCAGACTTACCGTTTTTGAGAAAAAATATGTGCATCGCACAATAACATACATATTTTCAGCTAAAAGTATGGCATAATTTGGTTTATTTTCATTTTCTCGGAAACTAGTAGGCCTAGAATTAAGATTTTTGGTTTAAAATGTTCGTAATGAATGCCTCTACAAATCTTGTTATGGTCAAAACCACGCCAGACTTACCGTTTTTGAGAAAAAATATGTGCATCGCACAATAACATACATATTTTCAGCTAAAAGTATGGCATAATTTGGTTTATTTTCATTTTCTCGGAAACTAGTAGGCCTAGAATTAAGATTTTTGGTTTAAAATGTTCGTAATGAATGCCTCTACAAATCTTGTTATGGTCAAAACCACGCCAGACTTACCGTTTTTGAGAAAAAATATGTGCATCGCACAATAACATACATATTTTTACATATTTTCAGCTAAAAGTATGGCATAATTTGGTTTATTTTCATTTTCTCGGAAACTAGTAGGCCTAGAATTAAGATTTTTGGTTTAAAATGTTCGTAATGAATGCCTCTACAAATCTTGTTATGGTCAAAACCACGCCAGACTTACCGTTTTTGAGAAAAAATATGTGCATCGCACAATAACATACATATTTTTACATATTTTCAGCTAAAAGTATGGCATAATTTGGTTTATTTTCATTTTCTCGGAAACTAGTAGGCCTAGAATTAAGATTTTTGGTTTAAAATGTTCGTAATGAATGCCTCTACAAATCTTGTTATGGTCAAAACCACGCCAGACTTACCGTTTTTGAGAAAAAATATGTGCATCGCACAATAACATACATATTTTTACATATTTTCAGCTAAAAGTATGGCATAATTTGGTTTATTTTCATTTTCTCGGAAACTAGTAGGCCTAGAATTAAGATTTTTGGTTTAAAATGTTCGTAATGAATGCCTCTACAAATCTTGTTATTGTCAAAACCACGCCAGACTTACCGTTTTTGAGAAAAAATATGTGCATCGCACAATAACATACATATTTTTACATATTTTCAGCTAAAAGTATGGCATAATTTGGTTTATTTTCATTTTCTCGGAAACTAGTAGGCCTAGAATTAAGATTTTTGGTTTAAAATGTTCGTAATGAATGCCTCTACAAATCTTGTTCTGGTCAAAACCACGCCAGACTTACCGTTTTTGAGAAAAAATATGTGCATCGCACAATAACATACATATTTTCAGCTAAAAGTATGGCATAATTTGGTTTATTTTCATTTTCTCGGAAACTAGTAGGCCTAGAATTAAGATTTTTGGTTTAAAATGTTCGTAATGAATGCCTCTACAAATCTTGTTATGGTCAAAACCACGCCAGACTTACCGTTTTTGAGAAAAAATATGTGCATCGCACAATAACATACATATTTTTACATATTTTCAGCTAAAAGTATGGCATAATTTGGTTTATTTTCATTTTCTCGGAAACTAGTAGGCCTAGAATTAAGATTTTTGGTTTAAAATGTTCGTAATGAATGCCTCTACAAATCTTGTTATGGTCAAAACCACGCCAGACTTACCGTTTTTGAGAAAAAATATGTGCATCGCACAATAACATACATATTTTTACATATTTTCAGCTAAAAGTATGGCATAATTTGGTTTATTTTCATTTTCTCGGAAACTAGTAGGCCTAGAATTAAGATTTTTGGTTTAAAATGTTCGTAATGAATGCCTCTACAAATCTTGTTATGGTCAAAACCACGCCAGACTTACCGTTTTTGAGAAAAAATATGTGCATCGCACAATAACATACATATTTTTACATATTTTCAGCTAAAAGTATGGCATAATTTGGTTTATTTTCATTTTCTCGGAAACTAGTAGGCCTAGAATTAAGATTTTTGGTTTAAAATGTTCGTAATGAATGCCTCTACAAATCTTGTTATGGTCAAAACCACGCCAGACTTACCGTTTTTGAGAAAAAATATGTGCATCGCACAATAACATACATATTTTTACATATTTTCAGCTAAAAGTATGGCATAATTTGGTTTATTTTCACTTTCTCGGAAACTAGTAGGCCTAGAATTAAGATTTTTGGTTTAAAATGTTCGTAATGAATGCCTCTACAAATCTTGTTATGGTCAAAACCACGCCAGACTTACCGTTTTTGAGAAAAAATATGTGCATCGCACAATAACATACATATTTTCAGCTAAAAGTATGGCATAATTTGGTTTATTTTCATTTTCTCGGAAACTAGTAGGCCTAGAATTAAGATTTTTGGTTTAAAATGTTCGTAATGAATGCCTCTACAAATCTTGTTATGGTCAAAACCACGCCAGACTTACCGTTTTTGAGAAAAAATATGTGCATCGCACAATAACATACATATTTTTACATATTTTCAGCTAAAAGTATGGCATAATTTGGTTTATTTTCATTTTCTCGGAAACTAGTAGGCCTAGAATTAAGATTTTTGGTTTAAAATGTTCGTAATGAATGCCTCTACAAATCTTGTTATGGTCAAAACCACGCCAGACTTACCGTTTTTGAGAAAAAATATGTGCATCGCACAATAACATACATATTTTCAGCTAAAAGTATGGCATAATTTGGTTTATTTTCATTTTCTCGGAAACTAGTAGGCCTAGAATTAAGATTTTTGGTTTAAAATGTTCGTAATGAATGCCTCTACAAATCTTGTTATGGTCAAAACCACGCCAGACTTACCGTTTTTGAGAAAAAATATGTGCATCGCACAATAACATACATATTTTTACATATTTTCAGCTAAAAGTATGGCATAATTTGGTTTATTTTCATTTTCTCGGAAACTAGTAGGCCTAGAATTAAGATTTTTGGTTTAAAATGTTCGTAATGAATGCCTCTACAAATCTTGTTATGGTCAAAACCACGCCAGACTTACCGTTTTTGAGAAAAAATATGTGCATCGCACAATAACATACATATTTTCAGCTAAAAGTATGGCATAATTTGGTTTATTTTCATTTTCTCGGAAACTAGTAGGCCTAGAATTAAGATTTTTGGTTTAAAATGTTCGTAATGAATGCCTCTACAAATCTTGTTATGGTCAAAACCACGCCAGACTTACCGTTTTTGAGAAAAAATATGTGCATCGCACAATAACATGCATATTTTCAGCTAAAAGTATGGCATAATTTGGTTTATTTTCATTTTCTCGGAAACTAGTAGGCCTAGAATTAAGATTTTTGGTTTAAAATGTTCGTAATGAATGCCTCTACAAATCTTGTTATGGTCAAAACCACGCCAGACTTACCGTTTTTGAGAAAAAATATGTGCATCGCACAATAACATACATATTTTCAGCTAAAAGTATGGCATAATTTGGTTTATTTTCATTTTCTCGGAAACTAGTAGGCCTAGAATTAAGATTTTTGGTTTAAAATGTTCGTAATGAATGCCTCTACAAATCTTGTTATGGTCAAAACCACGCCAGACTTACCGTTTTTGAGAAAAAATATGTGCATCGCACAATAACATACATATTTTTACATATTTTCAGCTAAAAGTATGGCATAATTTGGTTTATTTTCATTTTCTCGGAAACTAGTAGGCCTAGAATTAAGATTTTTGGTTTAAAATGTTCGTAATGAAAGCCTCTACAAATCTTGTTATGGTCAAAACCACGCCAGACTTACCGTTTTTGAGAAAAAATATGTGCATCGCACAATAACATACATATTTTTACATATTTTCAGCTAAAAGTATGGCATAATTTGGTTTATTTTCATTTTCTCGGAAACTAGTAGGCCTAGAATTAAGATTTTTGGTTTAAAATGTTCGTAATGAATGCCTCTACAAATCTTGTTATGGTCAAAACCACGCCAGACTTACCGTTTTTGAGAAAAAATATGTGCATCGCACAATAACATACATATTTTTACATATTTTCAGCTAAAAGTATGGCATAATTTGGTTTATTTTCATTTTCTCGGAAACTAGTAGGCCTAGAATTAAGATTTTTGGTTTAAAATGTTCGTAATGAATGCCTCTACAAATCTTGTTATGGTCAAAACCACGCCAGACTTACCGTTTTTGAGAAAAAATATGTGCATCGCACAATAACATACATATTTTTACATATTTTCAGCTAAAAGTATGGCATAATTTGGTTTATTTTCATTTTCTCGGAAACTAGTAGGCCTAGAATTAAGATTTTTGGTTTAAAATGTTCGTAATGAATGCCTCTACAAATCTTGTTATGGTCAAAACCACGCCAGACTTACCGTTTTTGAGAAAAAATATGTGCATCGCACAATAACATACATATTTTTACATATTTTCAGCTAAAAGTATGGCATAATTTGGTTTATTTTCATTTTCTCGGAAACTAGTAGGCCTAGAATTAAGATTTTTGGTTTAAAATGTTCGTAATGAATGCCTCTACAAATCTTGTTATGGTCAAAACCACGCCAGACTTACCGTTTTTGAGAAAAAATATGTGCATCGCACAATAACATACATATTTTTACATATTTTCAGCTAAAAGTATGGCATAATTTGGTTTATTTTCATTTTCTCGGAAACTAGTAGGCCTAGAATTAAGATTTTTGGTTTAAAATGTTCGTAATGAATGCCTCTACAAATCTTGTTATGGTCAAAACCACGCCAGACTTACCGTTTTTGAGAAAAAATATGTGCATCGCACAATAACATACATATTTTTACATATTTTCAGCTAAAAGTATGGCATAATTTGGTTTATTTTCATTTTCTCGGAAACTAGTAGGCCTAGAATTAAGATTTTTGGTTTAAAATGTTCGTAATGAATGCCTCTACAAATCTTGTTATGGTCAAAACCACGCCAGACTTACCGTTTTTGAGAAAAAATATGTGCATCGCACAATAACATACATATTTTTACATATTTTCAGCTAAAAGTATGGCATAATTTGGTTTATTTTCATTTTCTCGGAAACTAGTAGGCCTAGAATTAAGATTTTTGGTTTAAAATGTTCGTAATGAATGCCTCTACAAATCTTGTTA
This sequence comes from Myathropa florea, assembly GCA_930367185.1. Lineage (NCBI taxonomy): Eukaryota > Metazoa > Arthropoda > Insecta > Diptera > Syrphidae > Myathropa > Myathropa florea. Next base: position 64,269 of record CAKNEX010000058.1, on the reverse strand, counting down.
CGGTCAAAACCACGCCAGACTTACCGTTTTTGAGAAAAAATATGTGCATCGCACAATAACATACATATTTTCAGCTAAAAGTATGGCATAATTTGGTTTATTTTCATTTTCTCGGAAACTAGTAGGCCTAGAATTAAGATTTTTGGTTTAAAATGTTCGTAATGAATGCCTCTACAAATCTTGTTATGGTCAAAACCACGCCAGACTTACCGTTTTTGAGAAAAAATATGTGCATCGCACAATAACATACATATTTTTACATATTTTCAGCTAAAAGTATGGCATAATTTGGTTTATTTTCATTTTCTCGGAAACTAGTAGGCCTAGAATTAAGATTTTTGGTTTAAAATGTTCGTAATGAATGCCTCTACAAATCTTGTTATGGTCAAAACCACGCCAGACTTACCGTTTTTGAGAAAAAATATGTGCATCGCACAATAACATACATATTTTTACATATTTTCAGCTAAAAGTATGGCATAATTTGGTTTATTTTCATTTTCTCGGAAACTAGTAGGCCTAGAATTAAGATTTTTGGTTTAAAATGTTCGTAATGAATGCCTCTACAAATCTTGTTATGGTCAAAACCACGCCAGACTTACCGTTTTTGAGAAAAAATATGTGCATCGCACAATAACATACATATTTTTACATATTTTCAGCTAAAAGTATGGCATAATTTGGTTTATTTTCATTTTCTCGGAAACTAGTAGGCCTAGAATTAAGATTTTTGGTTTAAAATGTTCGTAATGAATGCCTCTACAAATCTTGTTATGGTCAAAACCACGCCAGACTTACCGTTTTTGAGAAAAAATATGTGCATCGCACAATAACATACATATTTTTACATATTTTCAGCTAAAAGTATGGCATAATTTGGTTTATTTTCATTTTCTCGGAAACTAGTAGGCCTAGAATTAAGATTTTTGGTTTAAAATGTTCGTAATAAATGCCTCTACAAATCTTGTTATGGTCAAAACCACGCCAGACTTACCGTTTTTGAGAAAAAATATGTGCATCGCACAATAACATACATATTTTCAGCTAAAAGTATGGCATAATTTGGTTTATTTTCATTTTCTCGGAAACTAGTAGGCCTAGAATTAAGATTTTTGGTTTAAAATGTTCGTAATGAATGCCTCTACAAATCTTGTTATGGTCAAAACCACGCCAGACTTACCGTTTTTGAGAAAAAATATGTGCATCGCACAATAACATACATATTTTTACATATTTTCAGCTAAAAGTATGGCATAATTTGGTTTATTTTCATTTTCTCGGAAACTAGTAGGCCTAGAATTAAGATTTTTGGTTTAAAATGTTCGTAATGAATGCCTCTACAAATCTTGTTATGGTCAAAACCACGCCAGACTTACCGTTTTTGAGAAAAAATATGTGCATCGCACAATAACATACATATTTTCAGCTAAAAGTATGGCATAATTTGGTTTATTTTCATTTTCTCGGAAACTAGTAGGCCTAGAATTAAGATTTTTGGTTTAAAATGTTCGTAATGAATGCCTCTACAAATCTTGTTATGGTCAAAACCACGCCAGACTTACCGTTTTTGAGAAAAAATATGTGCATCGCACAATAACATACATATTTTTACATATTTTCAGCTAAAAGTATGGCATAATTTGGTTTATTTTCATTTTCTCGGAAACTAGTAGGCCTAGAATTAAGATTTTTGGTTTAAAATGTTCGTAATGAATGCCTCTACAAATCTTGTTATGGTCAAAACCACGCCAGACTTACCGTTTTTGAGAAAAAATATGTGCATCGCACAATAACACATATTTTTACATATTTTCAGCTAAAAGTATGGCATAATTTGGTTTATTTTCATTTTCTCGGAAACTAGTAGGCCTAGAATTAAGATTTTTGGTTTAAAATGTTCGTAATGAAAGCCTCTACAAATCTTGTTATGGTCAAAACCACGCCAGACTTACCGTTTTTGAGAAAAAATATGTGCATCGCACAATAACATACATATTTTTACATATTTTCAGCTAAAAGTATGGCATAATTTGGTTTATTTTCATTTTCTCGGAAACTAGTAGGCCTAGAATTAAGATTTTTGGTTTAAAATGTTCGTAATGAATGCCCCTACAAATCTTGTTATGGTCAAAACCACGCCAGACTTACCGTTTTTGAGAAAAAATATGTGCATCGCACAATAACATACATATTTTTACATATTTTCAGCTAAAAGTATGGCATAATTTGGTTTATTTTCATTTTCTCGGAAACTAGTAGGCCTAGAATTAAGATTTTTGGTTTAAAATGTTCGTAATGAATGCCTCTACAAATCTTGTTATGGTCAAAACCACGCCAGACTTACCGTTTTTGAGAAAAAATATGTGCATCGCACAATAACATACATATTTTCAGCTAAAAGTATGGCATAATTTGGTTTATTTTCATTTTCTCGGAAACTAGTAGGCCTAGAATTAAGATTTTTGGTTTAAAATGTTCGTAATGAATGCCCCTACAAATCTTGTTATGGTCAAAACCACGCCAGACTTACCGTTTTTGAGAAAAAATATGTGCATCGCACAATAACATACATATTTTTACATATTTTCAGCTAAAAGTATGGCATAATTTGGTTTATTTTAATTTTCTCGGAAACTAGTAGGCCTAGAATTAAGATTTTTGGTTTAAAATGTTCGTAATGAATGCCTCTACAAATCTTGTTATGGTCAAAACCACGCCAGACTTACCGTTTTTGAGAAAAAATATGTGCATCGCACAATAACATACATATTTTCAGCTAAAAGTATGGCATAATTTGGTTTATTTTCATTTTCTCGGAAACTAGTAGGCCTAGAATTAAGATTTTTGGTTTAAAATGTTCGTAATGAATGCCTCTACAAATCTTGTTATGGTCAAAACCACGCCAGACTTACCGTTTTTGAGAAAAAATATGTGCATCGCACAATAACATACATATTTTTACATATTTTCAGCTAAAAGTATGGCATAATTTGGTTTATTTTCATTTTCTCGGAAACTAGTAGGCCTAGAATTAAGATTTTTGGTTTAAAATGTTCGTAATGAATGCCTCTACAAATCTTGTTATGGTCAAAACCACGCCAGACTTACCGTTTTTGAGAAAAAATATGTGCATCGCACAATAACATACATATTTTCAGCTAAAAGTATGGCATAATTTGGTTTATTTTCATTTTCTCGGAAACTAGTAGGCCTAGAATTAAGATTTTTGGTTTAAAATGTTCGTAATGAATGCCTCTACAAATCTTGTTATGGTCAAAACCACGCCAGACTTACCGTTTTTGAGAAAAAATATGTGCATCGCACAATAACATACATATTTTTACATATTTTCAGCTAAAAGTATGGCATAATTTGGTTTATTTTCATTTTCTCGGAAACTAGTAGGCCTAGAATTAAGATTTTTGGTTTAAAATGTTCGTAATGAATGCCTCTACAAATCTTGTTATGGTCAAAACCACGCCAGACTTACCGTTTTTGAGAAAAAATATGTGCATCGCACAATAACATACATATTTTCAGCTAAAAGTATGGCATAATTTGGTTTATTTTCATTTTCTCGGAAACTAGTAGGCCTAGAATTAAGATTTTTGGTTTAAAATGTTCGTAATGAATGCCTCTACAAATCTTGTTATGGTCAAAACCACGCCAGACTTACCGTTTTTGAGAAAAAATATGTGCATCGCACAATAACATACATATTTTCAGCTAAAAGTATGGCATAATTTGGTTTATTTTCATTTTCTCGGAAACTAGTAGGCCTAGAATTAAGATTTTTGGTTTAAAATGTTCGTAATGAATGCCTCTACAAATCTTGTTATGGTCAAAACCACGCCAGACTTACCGTTTTTGAGAAAAAATATGTGCATCGCACAATAACATACATATTTTTACATATTTTCAGCTAAAAGTATGGCATAATTTGGTTTATTTTCATTTTCTCGGAAACTAGTAGGCCTAGAATTAAGATTTTTGGTTTAAAATGTTCGTAATGAATGCCTCTACAAATCTTGTTATGGTCAAAACCACGCCAGACTTACCGTTTTTGAGAAAAAATATGTGCATCGCACAATAACATACATATTTTCAGCTAAAAGTATGGCATAATTTGGTTTATTTTAATTTTCTCGGAAACTAGTAGGCCTAGAATTAAGATTTTTGGTTTAAAATGTTCGTAATGAATGCCTCTACAAATCTTGTTATGGTCAAAACCACGCCAGACTTACCGTTTTTGAGAAAAAATATGTGCATCGCACAATAACATACATATTTTCAGCTAAAAGTATGGCATAATTTGGTTTATTTTCATTTTCTCGGAAACTAGTAGGCCTAGAATTAAGATTTTTGGTTTAAAATGTTCGTAATGAATGCCTCTACAAATCTTGTTATGGTCAAAACCACGCCAGACTTACCGTTTTTGAGAAAAAATATGTGCATCGCACAATAACATACATATTTTCAGCTAAAAGTATGGCATAATTTGGTTTATTTTCATTTTCTCGGAAACTAGTAGGCCTAGAATTAAGATTTTTGGTTTAAAAAGTTTCTTAATGAATGCCTCTACAAATCTTGTTATGGTCAAAACCACGCCAGACTTACCGTTTTTGAGAAAAAATATGTGCATCGCACAATAACATACATATTTTTACATATTTTCAGCTAAAAGTATGGCATAATTTGGTTTATTTTCATTTTCTCGGAAACTAGTAGGCCTAGAATTAAGATTTTTGGTTTAAAATGTTCGTAATGAATGCCTCTACAAATCTTGTTATGGTCAAAACCACGCCAGACTTACCGTTTTTGAGAAAAAATATGTGCATCGCACAATAACATACATATTTTTACATATTTTCAGCTAAAAGTATGGCATAATTTGGTTTATTTTCATTTTCTCGGAAACTAGTAGGCCTAGAATTAAGATTTTTGGTTTAAAATGTTCGTAATGAATGCCTCTACAAATCTTGTTATGGTCAAAACCACGCCAGACTTACCGTTTTTGAGAAAAAATATGTGCATCGCACAATAACATACATATTTTTACATATTTTCAGCTAAAAGTATGGCATAATTTGGTTTATTTTCATTTTCTCGGAAACTAGTAGGCCTAGAATTAAGATTTTTGGTTTAAAATGTTCGTAATGAATGCCTCTACAAATCTTGTTATGGTCAAAACCACGCCAGACTTACCGTTTTTGAGAAAAAATATGTGCATCGCACAATAACATACATATTTTTACATATTTTCAGCTAAAAGTATGGCATAATTTGGTTTATTTTCATTTTCTCGGAAACTAGTAGGCCTAGAATTAAGATTTTTGGTTTAAAATGTTCGTAATGAATGCCTCTACAAATCTTGTTCTGGTCAAAACCACGCCAGACTTACCGTTTTTGAGAAAAAATATGTGCATCGCACAATAACATACATATTTTCAGCTAAAAGTATGGCATAATTTGGTTTATTTTCATTTTCTCGGAAACTAGTAGGCCTAGAATTAAGATTTTTGGTTTAAAATGTTCGTAATGAATGCCTCTACAAATCTTGTTATGGTCAAAACCACGCCAGACTTACCGTTTTTGAGAAAAAATATGTGCATCGCACAATAACATACATATTTTTACATATTTTCAGCTAAAAGTATGGCATAATTTGGTTTATTTTCATTTTCTCGGAAACTAGTAGGCCTAGAATTAAGATTTTTGGTTTAAAATGTTCGTAATGAATGCCTCTACAAATCTTGTTATGGTCAAAACCACGCCAGACTTACCGTTTTTGAGAAAAAATATGTGCATCGCACAATAACATACATATTTTTACATATTTTCAGCTAAAAGTATGGCATAATTTGGTTTATTTTCATTTTCTCGGAAACTAGTAGGCCTAGAATTAAGATTTTTGGTTTAAAATGTTCGTAATGAATGCCTCTACAAATCTTGTTATGGTCAAAACCACGCCAGACTTACCGTTTTTGAGAAAAAATATGTGCATCGCACAATAACATACATATTTTTACATATTTTCAGCTAAAAGTATGGCATAATTTGGTTTATTTTCATTTTCTCGGAAACTAGTAGGCCTAGAATTAAGATTTTTGGTTTAAAATGTTCGTAATGAATGCCTCTACAAATCTTGTTATGGTCAAAACCACGCCAGACTTACCGTTTTTGAGAAAAAATATGTGCATCGCACAATAACATACATATTTTTACATATTTTCAGCTAAAAGTATGGCATAATTTGGTTTATTTTCACTTTCTCGGAAACTAGTAGGCCTAGAATTAAGATTTTTGGTTTAAAATGTTCGTAATGAATGCCTCTACAAATCTTGTTATGGTCAAAACCACGCCAGACTTACCGTTTTTGAGAAAAAATATGTGCATCGCACAATAACATACATATTTTCAGCTAAAAGTATGGCATAATTTGGTTTATTTTCATTTTCTCGGAAACTAGTAGGCCTAGAATTAAGATTTTTGGTTTAAAATGTTCGTAATGAATGCCTCTACAAATCTTGTTATGGTCAAAACCACGCCAGACTTACCGTTTTTGAGAAAAAATATGTGCATCGCACAATAACATACATATTTTTACATATTTTCAGCTAAAAGTATGGCATAATTTGGTTTATTTTCATTTTCTCGGAAACTAGTAGGCCTAGAATTAAGATTTTTGGTTTAAAATGTTCGTAATGAATGCCTCTACAAATCTTGTTATGGTCAAAACCACGCCAGACTTACCGTTTTTGAGAAAAAATATGTGCATCGCACAATAACATACATATTTTCAGCTAAAAGTATGGCATAATTTGGTTTATTTTCATTTTCTCGGAAACTAGTAGGCCTAGAATTAAGATTTTTGGTTTAAAATGTTCGTAATGAATGCCTCTACAAATCTTGTTATGGTCAAAACCACGCCAGACTTACCGTTTTTGAGAAAAAATATGTGCATCGCACAATAACATACATATTTTTACATATTTTCAGCTAAAAGTATGGCATAATTTGGTTTATTTTCATTTTCTCGGAAACTAGTAGGCCTAGAATTAAGATTTTTGGTTTAAAATGTTCGTAATGAATGCCTCTACAAATCTTGTTATGGTCAAAACCACGCCAGACTTACCGTTTTTGAGAAAAAATATGTGCATCGCACAATAACATACATATTTTCAGCTAAAAGTATGGCATAATTTGGTTTATTTTCATTTTCTCGGAAACTAGTAGGCCTAGAATTAAGATTTTTGGTTTAAAATGTTCGTAATGAATGCCTCTACAAATCTTGTTATGGTCAAAACCACGCCAGACTTACCGTTTTTGAGAAAAAATATGTGCATCGCACAATAACATACATATTTTCAGCTAAAAGTATGGCATAATTTGGTTTATTTTCATTTTCTCGGAAACTAGTAGGCCTAGAATTAAGATTTTTGGTTTAAAATGTTCGTAATGAATGCCTCTACAAATCTTGTTATGGTCAAAACCACGCCAGACTTACCGTTTTTGAGAAAAAATATGTGCATCGCACAATAACATACATATTTTCAGCTAAAAGTATGGCATAATTTGGTTTATTTTCATTTTCTCGGAAACTAGTAGGCCTAGAATTAAGATTTTTGGTTTAAAATGTTCGTAATGAATGCCTCTACAAATCTTGTTATGGTCAAAACCACGCCAGACTTACCGTTTTTGAGAAAAAATATGTGCATCGCACAATAACATACATATTTTTACATATTTTCAGCTAAAAGTATGGCATAATTTGGTTTATTTTCATTTTCTCGGAAACTAGTAGGCCTAGAATTAAGATTTTTGGTTTAAAATGTTCGTAATGAAAGCCTCTACAAATCTTGTTATGGTCAAAACCACGCCAGACTTACCGTTTTTGAGAAAAAATATGTGCATCGCACAATAACATACATATTTTTACATATTTTCAGCTAAAAGTATGGCATAATTTGGTTTATTTTCATTTTCTCGGAAACTAGTAGGCCTAGAATTAAGATTTTTGGTTTAAAATGTTCGTAATGAATGCCTCTACAAATCTTGTTATGGTCAAAACCACGCCAGACTTACCGTTTTTGAGAAAAAATATGTGCATCGCACAATAACATACATATTTTTACATATTTTCAGCTAAAAGTATGGCATAATTTGGTTTATTTTCATTTTCTCGGAAACTAGTAGGCCTAGAATTAAGATTTTTGGTTTAAAATGTTCGTAATGAATGCCTCTACAAATCTTGTTATGGTCAAAACCACGCCAGACTTACCGTTTTTGAGAAAAAATATGTGCATCGCACAATAACATACATATTTTTACATATTTTCAGCTAAAAGTATGGCATAATTTGGTTTATTTTCATTTTCTCGGAAACTAGTAGGCCTAGAATTAAGATTTTTGGTTTAAAATGTTCGTAATGAATGCCTCTACAAATCTTGTTATGGTCAAAACCACGCCAGACTTACCGTTTTTGAGAAAAAATATGTGCATCGCACAATAACATACATATTTTTACATATTTTCAGCTAAAAGTATGGCATAATTTGGTTTATTTTCATTTTCTCGGAAACTAGTAGGCCTAGAATTAAGATTTTTGGTTTAAAATGTTCGTAATGAATGCCTCTACAAATCTTGTTATGGTCAAAACCACGCCAGACTTACCGTTTTTGAGAAAAAATATGTGCATCGCACAATAACATACATATTTTTACATATTTTCAGCTAAAAGTATGGCATAATTTGGTTTATTTTCATTTTCTCGGAAACTAGTAGGCCTAGAATTAAGATTTTTGGTTTAAAATGTTCGTAATGAATGCCTCTACAAATCTTGTTATGGTCAAAACCACGCCAGACTTACCGTTTTTGAGAAAAAATATGTGCATCGCACAATAACATACATATTTTTACATATTTTCAGCTAAAAGTATGGCATAATTTGGTTTATTTTCATTTTCTCGGAAACTAGTAGGCCTAGAATTAAGATTTTTGGTTTAAAATGTTCGTAATGAATGCCTCTACAAATCTTGTTATGGTCAAAACCACGCCAGACTTACCGTTTTTGAGAAAAAATATGTGCATCGCACAATAACATACATATTTTCAGCTAAAAGTATGGCATAATTTGGTTTATTTTCATTTTCTCGGAAACTAGTAGGCCTAGAATTAAGATTTTTGGTTTAAAATGTTCGTAATGAATGCCTCTACAAGTCTTGTTATGGTCAAAACCACGCCAGACTTACCGTTTTTGAGAAAAAATATGTGCATCGCACAATAACATACATATTTTTACATATTTTCAGCTAAAAGTATGGCATAATTTGGTTTATTTTCATTTTCTCGGAAACTAGTAGGCCTAGAATTAAGATTTTTGGTTTAAAATGTTCGTAATGAATGCCTTTACAAATCTTGTTATGGTCAAAACCACGCCAGACTTACCGTTTTTGAGAAAAAATATATGCATCTCACAATAACATACATATTTTTACATATTTTCAGCTAAAAGTATGGCATAATTTGGTTTATTTTCATTTTCTCGGAAACTAGTAGGCCTAGAATTAAGATTTTTGGTTTAAAATGTTCGTAATGAATGCCTCTACAAATCTTGTTATGGTCAAAACCACGCCAGACATACCGTTTTTGAGAAAAAATATGTGCATCGCACAATAACATACATATTTTTACATATTTTCAGCTAAAAGTATGGCATAATTTGGTTTATTTTCATTTTCTCGGAAACTAGTAGGCCTAGAATTAAGATTTTTGGTTTAAAATGTTCGTAATGAATGCCTCTACAAATCTTGTTATGGTCAAAACCACGCCAGACTTACCGTTTTTGAGAAAAAATATGTGCATCGCACAATAACATACATATTTTCAGCTAAAAGTATGGCATAATTTGGTTTATTTTCATTTTCTCGGAAACTAGTAGGCCTAGAATTAAGATTTTTGGTTTAAAATGTTCGTAATGAATGCCTCTACAAATCTTGTTATGGTCAAAACCACGCCAGACTTACCGTTTTTGAGAAAAAATATGTGCATCGCACAATAACATACATATTTTTACATATTTTCAGCTAAAAGTATGGCATAATTTGGTTTATTTTCATTTTCTCGGAAACTAGTAGGCCTAGAATTAAGATTTTTGGTTTAAAATGTTCGTAATGAATGCCTCTACAAATCTTGTTATGGTCAAAACCACGCCAGACTTACCGTTTTTGAGAAAAAATATGTGCATCGCACAATAACATACATATTTTCAGCTAAAAGTATGGCATAATTTGGTTTATTTTCATTTTCTCGGAAACTAGTAGGCCTAGAATTAAGATTTTTGGTTTAAAATGTTCGTAATGAATGCCTCTACAAATCTTGTTATGGTCAAAACCACGCCAGACTTACCGTTTTTGAGAAAAAATATGTGCATCGCACAATAACATACATATTTTTACATATTTTCAGCTAAAAGTATGGCATAATTTGGTTTATTTTCATTTTCTCGGAAACTAGTAGGCCTAGAATTAAGATTTTTGGTTTAAAATGTTCGTAATGAATGCCTCTACAAATCTTGTTATGGTCAAAACCACGCCAGACTTACCGTTTTTGAGAAAAAAATATGTGCATCGCACAATAACATGCATATTTTCAGCTAAAAGTATGGCATAATTTGGTTTATTTTCATTTTCTCGGAAACTAGTAGGCCTAGAATTAAGATTTTTGGTTTAAAATGTTCGTAATGAATGCCTCTACAAATCTTGTTATGGTCAAAACCACGCCAGACTTACCGTTTTTGAGAAAAAATATGTGCATCGCACAATAACATACATATTTTCAGCTAAAAGTATGGCATAATTTGGTTTATTTTCATTTTCTCGGAAACTAGTAGGCCTAGAATTAAGATTTTTGGTTTAAAATGTTCGTAATGAATGCCTCTACAAATCTTGTTATGGTCAAAACCACGCCAGACTTACCGTTTTTGAGAAAAAATATGTGCATCGCACAATAACATGCATATTTTCAGCTAAAAGTATGGCATAATTTGGTTTATTTTCATTTTCTCGGAAACTAGTAGGCCTAGAATTAAGATTTTTGGTTTAAAATGTTCGTAATGAATGCCTCTACAAATCTTGTTATTGTCAAAACCACGCCAGACTTACCGTTTTTGAGAAAAAATATGTGCATCGCACAATAACATACATATTTTCAGCTAAAAGTATGGCATAATTTGGTTTATTTTCATTTTCTCGGAAACTAGTAGGCCTAGAATTAAGATTTTTGGTTTAAAATGTTCGTAATGAATGCCTCTACAAATCTTGTTATGGTCAAAACCACGCCAGACTTACCGTTTTTGAGAAAAAATATGTGCATCGCACAATAACATACATATTTTCAGCTAAAAGTATGGCATAATTTGGTTTATTTTCATTTTCTCGGAAACTAGTAGGCCTAGAATTAAGATTTTTGGTTTAAAATGTTCGTAATGAATGCCTCTACAAATCTTGTTATGGTCAAAACCACGCCAGACTTACCGTTTTTGAGAAAAAATATGTGCATCGCACAATAACATACATATTTTCAGCTAAAAGTATGGCATAATTTGGTTTATTTTCATTTTCTCGGAAACTAGTAGGCCTAGAATTAAGATTTTTGGTTTAAAATGTTCGTAATGAATGCCTCTACAAATCTTGTTATGGTCAAAACCACGCCAGACTTACCGTTTTTGAGAAAAAATATGTGCATCGCACAATAACATACATATTTTTACATATTTTCAGCTAAAAGTATGGCATAATTTGGTTTATTTTCATTTTCTCGGAAACTAGTAGGCCTAGAATTAAGATTTTTGGTTTAAAATGTTCGTAATGAATGCCTCTACAAATCTTGTTATGGTCAAAACCACGCCAGACTTACCGTTTTTGAGAAAAAATATGTGCATCGCACAATAACATGCATATTTTCAGCTAAAAGTATGGCATAATTTGGTTTATTTTCATTTTCTCGGAAACTAGTAGGCCTAGAATTAAGATTTTTGGTTTAAAATGTTCGTAATGAATGCCTCTACAAATCTTGTTATGGTCAAAACCACGCCAGACTTACCGTTTTTGAGAAAAAATATGTGCATCGCACAATAACATACATATTTTCAGCTAAAAGTATGGCATAATTTGGTTTATTTTCATTTTCTCGGAAACTGGTAGGCCTAGAATTAAGATTTTTGGTTTAAAATGTTCGTAATGAATGCCTCTACAAATCTTGTTATGGTCAAAACCACGCCAGACTTACCGTTTTTGAGAAAAAATATGTGCATCGCACAATAACATACATATTTTTACATATTTTCAGCTAAAAGTATGGCATAATTTGGTTTATTTTCATTTTCTCGGAAACTAGTAGGCCTAGAATTAAGATTTTTGGTTTAAAATGTTCGTAATGAATGCCTCTACAAATCTTGTTATGGTCAAAACCACGCCAGACTTACCGTTTTTGAGAAAAAATATGTGCATCGCACAATAACATACATATTTTCAGCTAAAAGTATGGCATAATTTGGTTTATTTTCATTTTCTCGGAAACTAGTAGGCCTAGAATTAAGATTCTTGGTTTAAAATGTTCGTAATGAATGCCTCTACAAATCTTGTTATGGTCAAAACCACGCCAGACTTACCGTTTTTGAGAAAAAATATGTGCATCGCACAATAACATACATATTTTTACATATTTTCAGCTAAAAGTATGGCATAATTTGGTTTATTTTCATTTTCTCGGAAACTAGTAGGCCTAGAATTAAGATTTTTGGTTTAAAATGTTCGTAATGAATGCCTCTACAAATCTTGTTATGGTCAAAACCACGCCAGACTTACCGTTTTTGAGAAAAAATATGTGCATCGCACAATAACATACATATTTTTACATATTTTCAGCTAAAAGTATGGCATAATTTGGTTTATTTTCATTTTCTCGGAAACTAGTAGGCCTAGAATTAAGATTTTTGGTTTAAAATGTTCGTAATGAATGCCTCTACAAATCTTGTTATGGTCAAAACCACGCCAGACTTACCGTTTTTGAGAAAAAATATGTGCATCGCACAATAACATGCATATTTTCAGCTAAAAGTATGGCATAATTTGGTTTATTTTCATTTTCTCGGAAACTAGTAGGCCTAGAATTAAGATTTTTGGTTTAAAATGTTCGTAATGAATGCCTCTACAAATCTTGTTATGGTCAAAACCACGCCAGACTTACCGTTTTTGAGAAAAAATATGTGCATCGCACAATAACATACATATTTTTACATATTTTCAGCTAAAAGTATGGCATAATTTGGTTTATTTTCATTTTCTCGGAAACTAGTAGGCCTAGAATTAAGATTTTTGGTTTAAAATGTTCGTAATGAATGCCTCTACAAATCTTGTTATGGTCAAAACCACGCCAGACTTACCGTTTTTGAGAAAAAATATGTGCATCGCACAATAACATACATATTTTCAGCTAAAAGTATGGCATAATTTGGTTTATTTTCATTTTCTCGGAAACTAGTAGGCCTAGAATTAAGATTTTTGGTTTAAAATGTTCGTAATGAATGCCTCTACAAATCTTGTTATGGTCAAAACCACGCCAGACTTACCGTTTTTGAGAAAAAATATGTGCATCGCACAATAACATACATATTTTTACATATTTTCAGCTAAAAGTATGGCATAATTTGGTTTATTTTCATTTTCTCGGAAACTAGTAGGCCTAGAATTAAGATTTTTGGTTTAAAATGTTCGTAATGAATGCCTCTACAAATCTTGTTATGGTCAAAACCACGCCAGACTTACCGTTTTTGAGAAAAAATATGTGCATCGCACAATAACATACATATTTTTACATATTTTCAGCTAAAAGTATGGCATAATTTGGTTTATTTTCATTTTCTCGGAAACTAGTAGGCCTAGAATTAAGATTTTTGGTTTAAAATGTTCGTAATGAATGCCTCTACAAATCTTGTTATGGTCAAAACCACGCCAGACTTACCGTTTTTGAGAAAAAATATGTGCATCGCACAATAACATACATATTTTTACATATTTTCAGCTAAAAGTATGGCATAATTTGGTTTATTTTCATTTTCTCGGAAACTAGTAGGCCTAGAATTAAGATTTTTGGTTTAAAATGTTCGTAATGAATGCCTCTACAAATCTTGTTATGGTCAAAACCACGCCAGACTTACCGTTTTTGAGAAAAAATATGTGCATCGCACAATAACATACATATTTTTACATATTTTCAGCTAAAAGTATGGCATAATTTGGTTTATTTTCATTTTCTCGGAAACTAGTAGGCCTAGAATTAAGATTTTTGGTTTAAAATGTTCGTAATGAATGCCTCTACAAATCTTGTTATGGTCAAAACCACGCCAGACTTACCGTTTTTGAGAAAAAATATGTGCATCGCACAATAACATGCATATTTTCAGCTAAAAGTATGGCATAATTTGGTTTATTTTCATTTTCTCGGAAACTAGTAGGCCTAGAATTAAGATTTTTGGTTTAAAATGTTCGTAATGAATGCCTCTACAAATCTTGTTATGGTCAAAACCACGCCAGACTTACCGTTTTTGAGAAAAAATATGTGCATCGCACAATAACATACATATTTTCAGCTAAAAGTATGGCATAATTTGGTTTATTTTCATTTTCTCGGAAACTAGTAGGCCTAGAATTAAGATTTTTGGTTTAAAATGTTCGTAATGAATGCCTCTACAAATCTTGTTATGGTCAAAACCACGCCAGACTTACCGTTTTTGAGAAAAAATATGTGCATCGCACAATAACATACATATTTTCAGCTAAAAGTATGGCATAATTTGGTTTATTTTCATTTTCTCGGAAACTAGTAGGCCTAGAATTAAGATTTTTGGTTTAAAATGTTCGTAATGAATGCCTCTACAAATCTTGTTATGGTCAAAACCACGCCAGACTTACCGTTTTTGAGAAAAAATATGTGCATCGCACAATAACATACATATTTTCAGCTAAAAGTATGGCATAATTTGGTTTATTTTCATTTTCTCGGAAACTAGTAGGCCTAGAATTAAGATTTTTGGTTTAAAATGTTCGTAATAAATGCCTCTACAAATCTTGTTATGGTCAAAACCACGCCAGACTTACCGTTTTTGAGAAAAAATATGTGCATCGCACAATAACATACATATTTTCAGCTAAAAGTATGGCATAATTTGGTTTATTTTCATTTTCTCGGAAACTAGTAGGCCTAGAATTAAGATTTTTGGTTTAAAATGTTCGTAATGAATGCCTCTACAAATCTTGTTATGGTCAAAACCACGCCAGACTTACCGTTTTTGAGAAAAAATATGTGCATCGCACAATAACATACATATTTTCAGCTAAAAGTATGGCATAATTTGGTTTATTTTCATTTTCTCGGAAACTAGTAGGCCTAGAATTAAGATTTTTGGTTTAAAATGTTCGTAATGAATGCCTCTACAAATCTTGTTATGGTCAAAACCACGCCAGACTTACCGTTTTTGAGAAAAAATATGTGCATCGCACAATAACATACATATTTTTACATATTTTCAGCTAAAAGTATGGCATAATTTGGTTTATTTTCATTTTCTCGGAAACTAGTAGGCCTAGAATTAAGATTTTTGGTTTAAAATGTTCGTAATGAATGCCTCTACAAATCTTGTTATGGTCAAAACCACGCCAGACTTACCGTTTTTGAGAAAAAATATGTGCATCGCACAATAACATACATATTTTCAGCTAAAAGTATGGCATAATTTGGTTTATTTTCATTTTCTCGGAAACTAGTAGGCCTAGAATTAAGATTTTTGGTTTAAAATGTTCGTAATGAATGCCTCTACAAATCTTGTTATGGTCAAAACCACGCCAGACTTACCGTTTTTGAGAAAAAATATGTGCATCGCACAATAACATACATATTTTCAGCTAAAAGTATGGCATAATTTGGTTTATTTTCATTTTCTCGGAAACTAGTAGGCCTAGAATTAAGATTTTTGGTTTAAAATGTTCGTAATGAATGCCTCTACAAATCTTGTTATGGTCAAAACCACGCCAGACTTACCGTTTTTGAGAAAAAATATGTGCATCGCACAATAACATACATATTTTCAGCTAAAAGTATGGCATAATTTGGTTTATTTTCATTTTCTCGGAAACTAGTAGGCCTAGAATTAAGATTTTTGGTTTAAAATGTTCGTAATGAATGCCTCTACAAATCTTGTTATGGTCAAAACCACGCCAGACTTACCGTTTTTGAGAAAAAATATGTGCATCGCACAATAACATACATATTTTTACATATTTTCAGCTAAAAGTATGGCATAATTTGGTTTATTTTCATTTTCTCGGAAACTAGTAGGCCTAGAATTAAGATTTTTGGTTTAAAATGTTCGTAATGAATGCCTCTACAAATCTTGTTATGGTCAAAACCACGCCAGACTTACCGTTTTTGAGAAAAAATATGTGCATCGCACAATAACATACATATTTTTACATATTTTCAGCTAAAAGTATGGCATAATTTGGTTTATTTTCATTTTCTCGGAAACTAGTAGGCCTAGAATTAAGATTTTTGGTTTAAAATGTTCGTAATGAATGCCTCTACAAATCTTGTTATGGTCAAAACCACGCCAGACTTACCGTTTTTGAGAAAAAATATGTGCATCGCACAATAACATACATATTTTTACATATTTTCAGCTAAAAGTATGGCATAATTTGGTTTATTTTCATTTTCTCGGAAACTAGTAGGCCTAGAATTAAGATTTTTGGTTTAAAATGTTCGTAATGAATGCCTCTACAAATCTTGTTATGGTCAAAACCACGCCAGACTTACCGTTTTTGAGAAAAAATATGTGCATCGCACAATAACATACATATTTTTACATATTTTCAGCTAAAAGTATGGCATAATTTGGTTTATTTTCATTTTCTCGGAAACTAGTAGGCCTAGAATTAAGATTTTTGGTTTAAAATGTTCGTAATGAATGCCTCTACAAATCTTGTTATGGTCAAAACCACGCCAGACTTACCGTTTTTGAGAAAAAATATGTGCATCGCACAATAACATGCATATTTTCAGCTAAAAGTATGGCATAATTTGGTTTATTTTCATTTTCTCGGAAACTAGTAGGCCTAGAATTAAGATTTTTGGTTTAAAATGTTCGTAATGAATGCCTCTACAAATCTTGTTATGGTCAAAACCACGCCAGACTTACCGTTTTTGAGAAAAAATATGTGCATCGCACAATAACATACATATTTTCAGCTAAAAGTATGGCATAATTTGGTTTATTTTCATTTTCTCGGAAACTAGTAGGCCTAGAATTAAGATTTTTGGTTTAAAATGTTCGTAATGAATGCCTCTACAAATCTTGTTATGGTCAAAACCACGCCAGACTTACCGTTTTTGAGAAAAAATATGTGCATCGCACAATAACATACATATTTTCAGCTAAAAGTATGGCATAATTTGGTTTATTTTCATTTTCTCGGAAACTAGTAGGCCTAGAATTAAGATTTTTGGTTTAAAATGTTCGTAATGAATGCCTCTACAAATCTTGTTATGGTCAAAACCACGCCAGACTTACCGTTTTTGAGAAAAAATATGTGCATCGCACAATAACATACATATTTTCAGCTAAAAGTATGGCATAATTTGGTTTATTTTCATTTTCTCGGAAACTAGTAGGCCTAGAATTAAGATTTTTGGTTTAAAATGTTCGTAATGAATGCCTCTACAAATCTTGTTATGGTCAAAACCACGCCAGACTTACCGTTTTTGAGAAAAAATATGTGCATCGCACAATAACATACATATTTTTACATATTTTCAGCTAAAAGTATGGCATAATTTGGTTTATTTTCATTTTCTCGGAAACTAGTAGGCCTAGAATTAAGATTTTTGGTTTAAAATGTTCGTAATGAATGCCTCTACAAATCTTGTTATGGTCAAAACCACGCCAGACTTACCGTTTTTGAGAAAAAATATGTGCATCGCACAATAACATACATATTTTCAGCTAAAAGTATGGCATAATTTGGTTTATTTTCATTTTCTCGGAAACTAGTAGGCCTAGAATTAAGATTTTTGGTTTAAAATGTTCGTAATGAATGCCTCTACAAATCTTGTTATGGTCAAAACCACGCCAGACTTACCGTTTTTGAGAAAAAATATGTGCATCGCACAATAACATACATATTTTTACATATTTTCAGCTAAAAGTATGGCATAATTTGGTTTATTTTCATTTTCTCGGAAACTAGTAGGCCTAGAATTAAGATTTTTGGTTTAAAATGTTCGTAATGAATGCCTCTACAAATCTTGTTATGGTCAAAACCACGCCAGACTTACCGTTTTTGAGAAAAAATATGTGCATCGCACAATAACATACATATTTTTACATATTTTCAGCTAAAAGTATGGCATAATTTGGTTTATTTTCATTTTCTCGGAAACTAGTAGGCCTAGAATTAAGATTTTTGGTTTAAAATGTTCGTAATGAATGCCTCTACAAATCTTGTTATGGTCAAAACCACGCCAGACTTACCGTTTTTGAGAAAAAATATGTGCATCGCACAATAACATACATATTTTCAGCTAAAAGTATGGCATAATTTGGTTTATTTTCATTTTCTCGGAAACTAGTAGGCCTAGAATTAAGATTTTTGGTTTAAAATGTTCGTAATGAATGCCTCTACAAATCTTGTTATGGTCAAAACCACGCCAGACTTACCGTTTTTGAGAAAAAATATGTGCATCGCACAATAACATACATATTTTCAGCTAAAAGTATGGCATAATTTGGTTTATTTTCATTTTCTCGGAAACTAGTAGGCCTAGAATTAAGATTTTTGGTTTAAAATGTTCGTAATGAATGCCTCTACAAATCTTGTTATGGTCAAAACCACGCCAGACTTACCGTTTTTGAGAAAAAATATGTGCATCGCACAATAACATGCATATTTTCAGCTAAAAGTATGGCATAATTTGGTTTATTTTCATTTTCTCGGAAACTAGTAGGCCTAGAATTAAGATTTTTGGTTTAAAATGTTCGTAATGAATGCCTCTACAAATCTTGTTATGGTCAAAACCACGCCAGACTTACCGTTTTTGAGAAAAAATATGTGCATCGCACAATAACATACATATTTTCAGCTAAAAGTATGGCATAATTTGGTTTATTTTCATTTTCTCGGAAACTAGTAGGCCTAGAATTAAGATTTTTGGTTTAAAATGTTCGTAATGAATGCCTCTACAAATCTTGTTATGGTCAAAACCACGCCAGACTTACCGTTTTTGAGAAAAAATATGTGCATCGCACAATAACATACATATTTTCAGCTAAAAGTATGGCATAATTTGGTTTATTTTCATTTTCTCGGAAACTAGTAGGCCTAGAATTAAGATTTTTGGTTTAAAATGTTCGTAATGAATGCCTCTACAAATCTTGTTATGGTCAAAACCACGCCAGACTTACCGTTTTTGAGAAAAAATATGTGCATCGCACAATAACATACATATTTTCAGCTAAAAGTATGGCATAATTTGGTTTATTTTCATTTTCTCGGAAACTAGTAGGCCTAGAATTAAGATTTTTGGTTTAAAATGTTCGTAATGAATGCCTCTACAAATCTTGTTATGGTCAAAACCACGCCAGACTTACCGTTTTTGAGAAAAAATTTGTGCATCGCACAATAACATACATATTTTCAGCTAAAAGTATGGCATAATTTGGTTTATTTTCATTTTCTCGGAAACTAGTAGGCCTAGAATTAAGATTTTTGGTTTAAAATGTTCGTAATGAATGCCTCTACAAATCTTGTTATGGTCAAAACCACGCCAGACTTACCGTTTTTGAGAAAAAATATGTGCATCGCACAATAACATACATATTTTTACATATTTTCAGCTAAAAGTATGGCATAATTTGGTTTATTTTCATTTTCTCGGAAACTAGTAGGCCTAGAATTAAGATTTTTGGTTTAAAATGTTCGTAATGAATGCCTCTACAAATCTTGTTATGGTCAAAACCACGCCAGACTTACCGTTTTTGAGAAAAAATATGTGCATCGCACAATAACATACATATTTTCAGCTAAAAGTATGGCATAATTTGGTTTATTTTCATTTTCTCGGAAACTAGTAGGCCTAGAATAAAGATTTTTGGTTTAAAATGTTCGTAATGAATGCCTCTACAAATCTTGTTATGGTCAAAACCACGCCAGACTTACCGTTTTTGAGAAAAAATATGTGCATCGCACAATAACATACATATTTTCAGCTAAAAGTATGGCATAATTTGGTTTATTTTCATTTTCTCGGAAACTAGTAGGCCTAGAATTAAGATTTTTGGTTTAAAATGTTCGTAATGAATGCCTCTACAAATCTTGTTATGGTCAAAACCACGCCAGACTTACCGTTTTTGAGAAAAAATATGTGCATCGCACAATAACATACATATTTTCAGCTAAAAGTATGGCATAATTTGGTTTATTTTCATTTTCTCGGAAACTAGTAGGCCTAGAATTAAGATTTTTGGTTTAAAATGTTCGTAATGAATGCTTCTACAAATCTTGTTATGGTCAAAACCACGCCAGACTTACCGTTTTTGAGAAAAAATATGTGCATCGCACAATAACATACATATTTTTACATATTTTCAGCTAAAAGTATGGCATAATTTGGTTTATTTTCATTTTCTCGGAAACTAGTAGGCCTAGAATTAAGATTTTTGGTTTAAAATGTTCGTAATGAATGCCTCTACAAATCTTGTTATGGTCAAAACTACGCCAGACTTACCGTTTTTGAGAAAAAATATGTGCATCGCACAATAACATACATATTTTTACATATTTTCAGCTAAAAGTATGGCATAATTTGGTTTATTTTCATTTTCTCGGAAACTAGTAGGCCTAGAATATGTGCATCGCACAATAACATACATATTTTTACATATTTTCAGCTAAAAGTATGGCATAATTTGGTTTATTTTCATTTTCTCGGAAACTAGTAGGCCTAGAATTAAGATTTTTGGTTTAAAATGTTCGTAATGAATGCCTCTACAAATCTTGTTATGGTCAAAACCACGCCAGACTTACCGTTTTTGAGAAAAAATATGTGCATCGCACAATAACATACATATTTTTACATATTTTCAGCTAAAAGTATGGCATAATTTGGTTTATTTTCATTTTCTCGGAAACTAGTAGGCCTAGAATTAAGATTTTTGGTTTAAAATGTTCGTAATGAATGCCTCTACAAATCTTGTTATGGTCAAAACCACGCCAGACTTACCGTTTTTGAGAAAAAATATGTGCATCGCACAATAACATACATATTTTCAGCTAAAAGTATGGCATAATTTGGTTTATTTTCATTTTCTCGGAAACTAGTAGGCCTAGAATTAAGATTTTTGGTTTAAAATGTTCGTAATGAATGCCTCTACAAATCTTGTTATGGTCAAAACCACGCCAGACTTACCGTTTTTGAGAAAAAATATGTGCATCGCACAATAACATACATATTTTCAGCTAAAAGTATGGCATAATTTGGTTTATTTTCATTTTCTCGGAAACTAGTAGGCCTAGAATTAAGATTTTTGGTTTGAAATGTTCGTAATGAATGCCTCTACAAATCTTGTTATGGTCAAAACCACGCCAGACTTACCGTTTTTGAGAA
Source organism: Myathropa florea (assembly GCA_930367185.1). Classification (NCBI taxonomy): domain Eukaryota; kingdom Metazoa; phylum Arthropoda; class Insecta; order Diptera; family Syrphidae; genus Myathropa; species Myathropa florea. Next base: position 42,552 of record CAKNEX010000058.1, on the reverse strand, counting down.
AAAATATGTGCATCGCACAATAACATACATATTTTCAGCTAAAAGTATGGCATAATTTGGTTTATTTTCATTTTCTCGGAAACTAGTAGGCCTAGAATTAAGATTTTTGGTTTAAAATGTTCGTAATGAATGCCTCTACAAATCTTGTTATGGTCAAAACTACGCCAGACTTACCGTTTTTGAGAAAAAATATGTGCATCGCACAATAACATACATATTTTTACATATTTTCAGCTAAAAGTATGGCATAATTTGGTTTATTTTCATTTTCTCGGAAACTAGTAGGCCTAGAATATGTGCATCGCACAATAACATACATATTTTTACATATTTTCAGCTAAAAGTATGGCATAATTTGGTTTATTTTCATTTTCTCGGAAACTAGTAGGCCTAGAATTAAGATTTTTGGTTTAAAATGTTCGTAATGAATGCCTCTACAAATCTTGTTATGGTCAAAACCACGCCAGACTTACCGTTTTTGAGAAAAAATATGTGCATCGCACAATAACATACATATTTTTACATATTTTCAGCTAAAAGTATGGCATAATTTGGTTTATTTTCATTTTCTCGGAAACTAGTAGGCCTAGAATTAAGATTTTTGGTTTAAAATGTTCGTAATGAATGCCTCTACAAATCTTGTTATGGTCAAAACCACGCCAGACTTACCGTTTTTGAGAAAAAATATGTGCATCGCACAATAACATGCATATTTTCAGCTAAAAGTATGGCATAATTTGGTTTATTTTCATTTTCTCGGAAACTAGTAGGCCTAGAATTAAGATTTTTGGTTTAAAATGTTCGTAATGAATGCCTCTACAAATCTTGTTATGGTCAAAACCACGCCAGACTTACCGTTTTTGAGAAAAAATATGTGCATCGCACAATAACATACATATTTTTACATATTTTCAGCTAAAAGTATGGCATAATTTGGTTTATTTTCATTTTCTCGGAAACTAGTAGGCCTAGAATTAAGATTTTTGGTTTAAAATGTTCGTAATGAATGCCTCTACAAATCTTGTTATGGTCAAAACCACGCCAGACTTACCGTTTTTGAGAAAAAATATGTGCATCGCACAATAACATACATATTTTCAGCTAAAAGTATGGCATAATTTGGTTTATTTTCATTTTCTCGGAAACTAGTAGGCCTAGAATTAAGATTTTTGGTTTAAAATGTTCGTAATGAATGCCTCTACAAATCTTGTTATGGTCAAAACCACGCCAGACTTACCGTTTTTGAGAAAAAATATGTGCATCGCACAATAACATACATATTTTCAGCTAAAAGTATGGCATAATTTGGTTTATTTTCATTTTCTCGGAAACTAGTAGGCCTAGAATTAAGATTTTTGGTTTAAAATGTTCGTAATGAATGCCTCTACAAATCTTGTTATGGTCAAAACCACGCCAGACTTACCGTTTTTGAGAAAAAATATGTGCATCGCACAATAACATACATATTTTCAGCTAAAAGTATGGCATAATTTGGTTTATTTTCATTTTCTCGGAAACTAGTAGGCCTAGAATTAAGATTTTTGGTTTGAAATGTTCGTAATGAATGCCTCTACAAATCTTGTTATGGTCAAAACCACGCCAGACTTACCGTTTTTGAGAAAAAATATGTGCATCGCACAATAACATACATATTTTCAGCTAAAAGTATGGCATAATTTGGTTTATTTTCATTTTCTCGGAAACTAGTAGGCCTAGAATTAAGATTTTTGGTTTAAAATGTTCGTAATGAATGCCTCTACAAATCTTGTTATGGTCAAAACCACGCCAGACTTACCGTTTTTGAGAAAAAATATGTGCATCGCACAATAACATACATATTTTTACATATTTTCAGCTAAAAGTATGGCATAATTTGGTTTATTTTCATTTTCTCGGAAACTAGTAGGCCTAGAATTAAGATTTTTGGTTTAAAATGTTCGTAATGAATGCCTCTACAAATCTTGTTATGGTCAAAACCACGCCAGACTTACCGTTTTTGAGAAAAAATATGTGCATCGCACAATAACATGCATATTTTCAGCTAAAAGTATGGCATAATTTGGTTTATTTTCATTTTCTCGGAAACTAGTAGGCCTAGAATTAAGATTTTTGGTTTAAAATGTTCGTAATGAATGCCTCTACAAATCTTGTTATGGTCAAAACCACGCCAGACTTACCGTTTTTGAGAAAAAATATGTGCATCGCACAATAACATACATATTTTCAGCTAAAAGTATGGCATAATTTGGTTTATTTTCATTTTCTCGGAAACTAGTAGGCCTAGAATTAAGATTTTTGGTTTAAAATGTTCGTAATGAATGCCTCTACAAATCTTGTTATGGTCAAAACCACGCCAGACTTACCGTTTTTGAGAAAAAATATGTGCATCGCACAATAACATACATATTTTTACATATTTTCAGCTAAAAGTATGGCATAATTTGGTTTATTTTCATTTTCTCGGAAACTAGTACGCCTAGAATTAAGATTTTTGGTTTAAAATGTTCGTAATGAATGCCTCTACAAATCTTGTTATGGTCAAAACCACGCCAGACTTACCGTTTTTGAGAAAAAATATGTGCATCGCACAATAACATACATATTTTCAGCTAAAAGTATGGCATAATTTGGTTTATTTTCATTTTCTCGGAAACTAGTAGGCCTAGAATTAAGATTTTTGGTTTAAAATGTTCGTAATGAATGCCTCTACAAATCTTGTTATGGTCAAAACCACGCCAGACTTACCGTTTTTGAGAAAAAATATGTGCATCGCACAATAACATACATATTTTCAGCTAAAAGTATGGCATAATTTGGTTTATTTTCATTTTCTCGGAAACTAGTAGGCCTAGAATTAAGATTTTTTGTTTAAAATGTTCGTAATGAATGCCTCTACAAATCTTGTTATGGTCAAAACCACGCCAGACTTACCGTTTTTGAGAAAAAATATGTGCATCGCACAATAACATACATATTTTCAGCTAAAAGTATGGCATAATTTGGTTTATTTTCATTTTCTCGGAAACTAGTAGGCCTAGAATTAAGATTTTTGGTTTAAAATGTTCGTAATGAATGCCTCTACAAATCTTGTTATGGTCAAAACCACGCCAGACTTACCGTTTTTGAGAAAAAATATGTGCATCGCACAATAACATACATATTTTCAGCTAAAAGTATGGCATAATTTGGTTTATTTTCATTTTCTCGGAAACTAGTAGGCCTAGAATTAAGATTTTTGGTTTAAAATGTTCGTAATGAATGCCTCTACAAATCTTGTTATGGTCAAAACCACGCCAGACTTACCGTTTTTGAGAAAAAATATGTGCATCGCACAATAACATACATATTTTCAGCTAAAAGTATGGCATAATTTGGTTTATTTTCATTTTCTCGGAAACTAGTAGGCCTAGAATTAAGATTTTTGGTTTAAAATGTTCGTAATGAATGCCTCTACAAATCTTGTTATGGTCAAAACCACGCCAGACTTACCGTTTTTGAGAAAAAATATGTGCATCGCACAATAACATACATATTTTCAGCTAAAAGTATGGCATAATTTGGTTTATTTTCATTTTCTCGGAAACTAGTAGGCCTAGAATTAAGATTTTTGGTTTAAAATGTTCGTAATGAATGCCTCTACAAATCTTGTTATGGTCAAAACCACGCCAGACTTACCGTTTTTGAGAAAAAATATGTGCATCGCACAATAACATACATATTTTTACATATTTTCAGCTAAAAGTATGGCATAATTTGGTTTATTTTCATTTTCTCGGAAACTAGTAGGCCTAGAATTAAGATTTTTGGTTTAAAATGTTCGTAATGAATGCCTCTACAAATCTTGTTATGGTCAAAACCACGCCAGACTTACCGTTTTTGAGAAAAAATATGTGCATCGCACAATAACATGCATATTTTCAGCTAAAAGTATGGCATAATTTGGTTTATTTTCATTTTCTCGGAAACTAGTAGGCCTAGAATTAAGATTTTTGGTTTAAAATGTTCGTAATGAATGCCTCTACAAATCTTGTTATGGTCAAAACCACGCCAGACTTACCGTTTTTGAGAAAAAATATGTGCATCGCACAATAACATACATATTTTCAGCTAAAAGTATGGCATAATTTGGTTTATTTTCATTTTCTCGGAAACTAGTAGGCCTAGAATTAAGATTTTTGGTTTAAAATGTTCGTAATGAATGCCTCTACAAATCTTGTTATGGTCAAAACCACGCCAGACTTACCGTTTTTGAGAAAAAATATGTGCATCGCACAATAACATACATATTTTTACATATTTTCAGCTAAAAGTATGGCATAATTTGGTTTATTTTCATTTTCTCGGAAATTAGTACGCCTAGAATTAAGATTTTTGGTTTAAAATGTTCGTAATGAATGCCTCTACAAATCTTGTTATGGTCAAAACCACGCCAGACTTACCGTTTTTGAGAAAAAATATGTGCATCGCACAATAACATACATATTTTTACATATTTTCAGCTAAAAGTATGGCATAATTTGGTTTATTTTCATTTTCTCGGAAACTAGTAGGCCTAGAATTAAGATTTTTGGTTTAAAATGTTCGTAATGAATGCCTCTACAAATCTTGTTATGGTCAAAACCACGCCAGACTTACCGTTTTTGAGAAAAAATATGTGCATCGCACAATAACATACATATTTTTACATATTTTCAGCTAAAAGTATGGCATAATTTGGTTTATTTTCATTTTCTCGGAAACTAGTAGGCCTAGAATTAAGATTTTTGGTTTAAAATGTTCGTAATGAATGCCTCTACAAATCTTGTTATGGTCAAAACCACGCCAGACTTACCGTTTTTGAGAAAAAATATGTGCATCGCACAATAACATGCATATTTTCAGCTAAAAGTATGGCATAATTTGGTTTATTTTCATTTTCTCGGAAACTAGTAGGCCTAGAATTAAGATTTTTGGTTTAAAATGTTCGTAATGAATGCCTCTACAAATCTTGTTATGGTCAAAACCACGCCAGACTTACCGTTTTTGAGAAAAAATATGTGCATCGCACAATAACATACATATTTTCAGCTAAAAGTATGGCATAATTTGGTTTATTTTCATTTTCTCGGAAACTAGTAGGCCTAGAATTAAGATTTTTGGTTTAAAATGTTCGTAATGAATGCCTCTACAAATCTTGTTATGGTCAAAACCACGCCAGACTTACCGTTTTTGAGAAAAAATATGTGCATCGCACAATAACATTCATATTTTCAGCTAAAAGTATGGCATAATTTGGTTTATTTTCATTTTCTCGGAAACTAGTAGGCCTAGAATTAAGATTTTTGGTTTAAAATGTTCGTAATGAATGCCTCTACAAATCTTGTTATGGTCAAAACCACGCCAGACTTACCGTTTTTGAGAAAAAATATGTGCATCGCACAATAACATACATATTTTTACATATTTTCAGCTAAAAGTATGGCATAATTTGGTTTATTTTCATTTTCTCGGAAACTAGTAGGCCTAGAATTAAGATTTTTGGTTTAAAATGTTCGTAATGAATGCCTCTACAAATCTTGTTATGGTCAAAACCACGCCAGACTTACCGTTTTTGAGAAAAAATATGTGCATCGCACAATAACATACATATTTTCAGCTAAAAGTATGGCATAATTTGGTTTATTTTCATTTTCTCGGAAACTAGTAGGCCTAGAATTAAGATTTTTGGTTTAAAATGTTCGTAATGAATGCCTCTACAAATCTTGTTATGGTCAAAACCACGCCAGACTTACCGTTTTTGAGAAAAAATATGTGCATCGCACAATAACATACATATTTTCAGCTAAAAGTATGGCATAATTTGGTTTATTTTCATTTTCTCGGAAACTAGTAGGCCTAGAATTAAGATTTTTGGTTTAAAATGTTCGTAATGAATGCCTCTACAAATCTTGTTATGGTCAAAACCACGCCAGACTTACCGTTTTTGAGAAAAAATATGTGCATCGCACAATAACATACATATTTTTACATATTTTCAGCTAAAAGTATGGCATAATTTGGTTTATTTTCATTTTCTCGGAAACTAGTAGGCCTAGAATTAAGATTTTTGGTTTATGTTCGTAATGAATGCCTCTACAAATCTTGTTATGGTCAAAACCACGCCAGACTTACCGTTTTTGAGAAAAAATATGTGCATCGCACAATAACATACATATTTTTACATATTTTCAGCTAAAAGTATGGCATAATTTGGTTTATTTTCATTTTCTCGGAAACTAGTAGGCCTAGAATTAAGATTTTTGGTTTAAAATGTTCGTAATGAATGCCTCTACAAATCTTGTTATGGTCAAAACCACGCCAGACTTACCGTTTTTGAGAAAAAATATGTGCATCGCACAATAACATACATATTTTTACATATTTTCAGCTAAAAGTATGGCATAATTTGGTTTATTTTCATTTTCTCGGAAACTAGTAGGCCTAGAATTAAGATTTTTGGTTTAAAATGTTCGTAATGAATGCCTCTACAAATCTTGTTATGGTCAAAACCACGCCAGACTTACCGTTTTTGAGAAAAAATATGTGCATCGCACAATAACATACATATTTTTACATATTTTCAGCTAAAAGTATGGCATAATTTGGTTTATTTTCATTTTCTCGGAAACTAGTAGGCCTAGAATTAAGATTTTTGGTTTAAAATGTTCGTAATGAATGCCTCTACAAATCTTGTTATGGTCAAAACCACGCCAGACTTACCGTTTTTGAGAAAAAATATGTGCATCGCACAATAACATGCATATTTTCAGCTAAAAGTATGGCATAATTTGGTTTATTTTCATTTTCTCGGAAACTAGTAGGCCTAGAATTAAGATTTTTGTTTTAAAATGTTCGTAATGAATGCCTCTACAAATCTTGTTATGGTCAAAACCACGCCAGACTTACCGTTTTTGAGAAAAAATATGTGCATCGCACAATAACATACATATTTTTACATATTTTCAGCTAAAAGTATGGCATAATTTGGTTTATTTTCATTTTCTCGGAAACTAGTAGGCCTAGAATTAAGATTTTTGGTTTAAAATGTTCGTAATGAATGCCTCTACAAATCTTGTTATGGTCAAAACCACGCCAGACTTACCGTTTTTGAGAAAAAATATGTGCATCGCACAATAACATACATATTTTTACATATTTTCAGCTAAAAGTATGGCATAATTTGGTTTATTTTCATTTTCTCGGAAACTAGTAGGCCTAGAATTAAGATTTTTGGTTTAAAATGTTCGTAATGAATGCCTCTACAAATCTTGTTATGGTCAAAACCACGCCAGACTTACCGTTTTTGAGAAAAAATATGTGCATCGCACAATAACATACATATTTTTACATATTTTCAGCTAAAAGTATGGCATAATTTGGTTTATTTTCATTTTCTCGGAAACTAGTAGGCCTAGAATTAAGATTTTTGGTTTAAAATGTTCGTAATGAATGCCTCTACAAATCTTGTTATGGTCAAAACCACGCCAGACTTACCGTTTTTGAGAAAAAATATGTGCATCGCACAATAACATACATATTTTCAGCTAAAAGTATGGCATAATTTGGTTTATTTTCATTTTCTCGGAAACTAGTAGGCCTAGAATTAAGATTTTTGGTTTAAAATGTTCGTAATGAATGCCTCTACAAATCTTGTTATGGTCAAAACCACGCCAGACTTACCGTTTTTGAGAAAAAATATGTGCATCGCACAATAACATACATATTTTCAGCTAAAAGTATGGCATAATTTGGTTTATTTTCATTTTCTCGGAAACTAGTAGGCCTAGAATTAAGATTTTTGGTTTAAAATGTTCGTAATGAATGCCTCTACAAATCTTGTTATGGTCAAAACCACGCCAGACTTACCGTTTTTGAGAAAAAATATGTGCATCGCACAATAACATACATATTTTTACATATTTTCAGCTAAAAGTATGGCATAATTTGGTTTATTTTCATTTTCTCGGAAACTAGTAGGCCTAGAATTAAGATTTTTGGTTTAAAATGTTCGTAATGAATGCCTCTACAAATCTTGTTATGGTCAAAACCACGCCAGACTTACCGTTTTTGAGAAAAAATATGTGCATCGCACAATAACATGCATATTTTCAGCTAAAAGTATGGCATAATTTGGTTTATTTTCATTTTCTCGGAAACTAGTAGGCCTAGAATTAAGATTTTTGGTTTAAAATGTTCGTAATGAATGCCTCTACAAATCTTGTTATGGTCAAAACCACGCCAGACTTACCGTTTTTGAGAAAAAATATGTGCATCGCACAATAACATGCATATTTTCAGCTAAAAGTATGGCATAATTTGGTTTATTTTCATTTTCTCGGAAACTAGTAGGCCTAGAATTAAGATTTTTGGTTTAAAATGTTCGTAATGAATGCCTCTACAAATCTTGTTATGGTCAAAACCACGCCAGACTTACCGTTTTTGAGAAAAAATATGTGCATCGCACAATAACATACATATTTTTACATATTTTCAGCTAAAAGTATGGCATAATTTGGTTTATTTTCATTTTCTCGGAAACTAGTAGGCCTAGAATTAAGATTTTTGGTTTAAAATGTTCATAATGAATGCCTCTACAAATCTTGTTATGGTCAAAACCACGCCAGACTTACCGTTTTTGAGAAAAAATATGTGCATCGCACAATAACATACATATTTTCAGCTAAAAGTATGGCATAATTTGGTTTATTTTCATTTTCTCGGAAACTAGTAGGCCTAGAATTAAGATTTTTGGTTTAAAATGTTCGTAATGAATGCCTCTACAAATCTTGTTATGGTCAAAACCACGCCAGACTTACCGTTTTTGAGAAAAAATATGTGCATCGCACAATAACATACATATTTTTACATATTTTCAGCTAAAAGTATGGCATAATTTGGTTTATTTTCATTTTCTCGGAAACTAGTAGGCCTAGAATTAAGATTTTTGGTTTATGTTCGTAATGAATGCCTCTACAAATCTTGTTATGGTCAAAACCACGCCAGACTTACCGTTTTTGAGAAAAAATATGTGCATCGCACAATAACATACATATTTTTACATATTTTCAGCTAAAAGTATGGCATAATTTGGTTTATTTTCATTTTCTCGGAAACTAGTAGGCCTAGAATTAAGATTTTTGGTTTAAAATGTTCGTAATGAATGCCTCTACAAATCTTGTTATGGTCAAAACCACGCCAGACTTACCGTTTTTGAGAAAAAATATGTGCATCGCACAATAACATACATATTTTTACATATTTTCAGCTAAAAGTATGGCATAATTTGGTTTATTTTCATTTTCTCGGAAACTAGTAGGCCTAGAATTAAGATTTTTGGTTTAAAATGTTCGTAATGAATGCCTCTACAAATCTTGTTATGGTCAAAACCACGCCAGACTTACCGTTTTTGAGAAAAAATATGTGCATCGCACAATAACATACATATTTTTACATATTTTCAGCTAAAAGTATGGCATAATTTGGTTTATTTTCATTTTCTCGGAAACTAGTAGGCCTAGAATTAAGATTTTTGGTTTAAAATGTTCGTAATGAATGCCTCTACAAATCTTGTTATGGTCAAAACCACGCCAGACTTACCGTTTTTGAGAAAAAATATGTGCATCGCACAATAACATGCATATTTTCAGCTAAAAGTATGGCATAATTTGGTTTATTTTCATTTTCTCGGAAACTAGTAGGCCTAGAATTAAGATTTTTGTTTTAAAATGTTCGTAATGAATGCCTCTACAAATCTTGTTATGGTCAAAACCACGCCAGACTTACCGTTTTTGAGAAAAAATATGTGCATCGCACAATAACATACATATTTTTACATATTTTCAGCTAAAAGTATGGCATAATTTGGTTTATTTTCATTTTCTCGGAAACTAGTAGGCCTAGAATTAAGATTTTTGGTTTAAAATGTTCGTAATGAATGCCTCTACAAATCTTGTTATGGTCAAAACCACGCCAGACTTACCGTTTTTGAGAAAAAATATGTGCATCGCACAATAACATACATATTTTCAGCTAAAAGTATGGCATAATTTGGTTTATTTTCATTTTCTCGGAAACTAGTAGGCCTAGAATTAAGATTTTTGGTTTAAAATGTTCGTAATGAATGCCTCTACAAATCTTGTTATGGTCAAAACCACGCCAGACTTACCGTTTTTGAGAAAAAATATGTGCATCGCACAATAACATACATATTTTCAGCTAAAAGTATGGCATAATTTGGTTTATTTTCATTTTCTCGGAAACTAGTAGGCCTAGAATTAAGATTTTTGGTTTAAAATGTTCGTAATGAATGCCTCTACAAATCTTGTTATGGTCAAAACCACGCCAGACTTACCGTTTTTGAGAAAAAATATGTGCATCGCACAATAACATACATATTTTCAGCTAAAAGTATGGCATAATTTGGTTTATTTTCATTTTCTCGGAAACTAGTAGGCCTAGAATTAAGATTTTTGGTTTAAAATGTTCGTAATGAATGCCTCTACAAATCTTGTTATGGTCAAAACCACGCCAGACTTACCGTTTTTGAGAAAAAATATGTGCATCGCACAATAACATACATATTTTCAGCTAAAAGTATGGCATAATTTGGTTTATTTTCATTTTCTCGGAAACTAGTAGGCCTAGAATTAAGATTTTTGGTTTAAAATGTTCGTAATGAATGCCTCTACAAATCTTGTTATGGTCAAAACCACGCCAGACTTACCGTTTTTGACAAAAAATATGTGCATCGCACAATAACATACATATTTTCAGCTAAAAGTATGGCATAATTTGGTTTATTTTCATTTTCTCGGAAACTAGTAGGCCTAGAATTAAGATTTTTGGTTTAAAATGTTCGTAATGAATGCCTCTACAAATCTTGTTATGGTCAAAACCACGCCAGACTTACCGTTTTTGAGAAAAAATATGTGCATCGCACAATAACATACATATTTTCAGCTAAAAGTATGGCATAATTTGGTTTATTTTCATTTTCTCGGAAACTAGTAGGCCTAGAATTAAGATTTTTGGTTTAAAATGTTCGTAATGAATGCCTCTACAAATCTTGTTATGGTCAAAACCACGCCAGACTTACCGTTTTTGAGAAAAAATATGTGCATCGCACAATAACATACATATTTTCAGCTAAAAGTATGGCATAATTTGGTTTATTTTCATTTTCTCGGAAACTAGTAGGCCTAGAATTAAGATTTTTGGTTTAAAATGTTCGTAATGAATGCCTCTACAAATCTTGTTATGGTCAAAACCACGCCAGACTTACCGTTTTTGAGAAAAAATATGTGCATCGCACAATAACATACATATTTTTACATATTTTCAGCTAAAAGTATGGCATAATTTGGTTTATTTTCATTTTCTCGGAAACTAGTAGGCCTAGAATTAAGATTTTTGGTTTAAAATGTTCGTAATGAATGCCTCTACAAATCTTGTTATGGTCAAAACCACGCCAGACTTACCGTTTTTGAGAAAAAATATGTGCATCGCACAATAACATACATATTTTTACATATTTTCAGCTAAAAGTATGGCATAATTTGGTTTATTTTCATTTTCTCGGAAACTAGTAGGCCTAGAATTAAGATTTTTGGTTTAAAATGTTCGTAATGAATGCCTCTACAAATCTTGTTATGGTCAAAACCACGCCAGACTTACCGTTTTTGAGAAAAAATATGTGCATCGCACAATAACATACATATTTTTACATATTTTCAGCTAAAAGTATGGCATAATTTGGTTTATTTTCATTTTCTCGGAAACTAGTAGGCCTAGAATTAAGATTTTTGGTTTAAAATGTTCGTAATGAATGCCTCTACAAATCTTGTTATGGTCAAAACCACGCCAGACTTACCGTTTTTGAGAAAAATATGTGCATCGCACAATAACATACATATTTTTACATATTTTCAGCTAAAAGTATGGCATAATTTGGTTTATTTTCATTTTCTCGGAAACTAGTAGGTCTAGAATTAAGATTTTTGGTTTAAAATGTTCGTAATGAATGCCTCTACAAATCTTGTTATGGTCAAAACCACGCCAGACTTACCGTTTTTGAGAAAAAATATGTGCATCGCACAATAACATACATATTTTCAGCTAAAAGTATGGCATAATTTGGTTTATTTTCATTTTCTCGGAAACTAGTAGGCCTAGAATTAAGATTTTTGGTTTAAAATGTTCGTAATGAATGCCTCTACAAATCTTGTTATGGTCAAAACCACGCCAGACTTACCGTTTTTGAGAAAAAATATGTGCATCGCACAATAACATGCATATTTTCAGCTAAAAGTATGGCATAATTTGGTTTATTTTCATTTTCTCGGAAACTAGTAGGCCTAGAATTAAGATTTTTGGTTTAAAATGTTCGTAATGAATGCCTCTACAAATCTTGTTATGGTCAAAACCACGCCAGACTTACCGTTTTTGAGAAAAAATATGTGCATCGCACAATAACATACATATTTTCAGCTAAAAGTATGGCATAATTTGGTTTATTTTCATTTTCTCGGAAACTAGTAGGCCTAGAATTAAGATTTTTGGTTTAAAATGTTCGTAATGAATGCCTCTACAAATCTTGTTATGGTCAAAACCACGCCAGACTTACCGTTTTTGAGAAAAAATATGTGCATCGCACAATAACATACATATTTTTACATATTTTCAGCTAAAAGTATGGCATAATTTGGTTTATTTTCATTTTCTCGGAAACTAGTAGGCCTAGAATTAAGATTTTTGGTTTAAAATGTTCGTAATGAATGCCTCTACCTCTTGCCTGACCTCTTGTTATGGTCAAAACCACGCCAGACTTACCGTTTTTGAGAAAAAATATGTGCATCGCACAATAACATACATATTTTCAGCTAAAAGTATGGCATAATTTGGTTTATTTTCATTTTCTCGGAAACTAGTAGGCCTAGAATTAAGATTTTTGGTTTAAAATGTTCGTAATGAATGCCTCTACAAATCTTGTTATGGTCAAAACCACGCCAGACTTACCGTTTTTGAGAAAAAATATGTGCATCGCACAATAACATGCATATTTTCAGCTAAAAGTATGGCATAATTTGGTTTATTTTCATTTTCTCGGAAACTAGTAGGCCTAGAATTAAGATTTTTGGTTTAAAATGTTCGTAATGAATGCCTCTACAAATCTTGTTATGGTCAAAACCACGCCAGACTTACCGTTTTTGAGAAAAAATATGTGCATCGCACAATAACATGCATATTTTCAGCTAAAAGTATGGCATAATTTGGTTTATTTTCATTTTCTCGGAAACTAGTAGGCCTAGAATTAAGATTTTTGGTTTAAAATGTTCGTAATGAATGCCTCTACAAATCTTGTTATGGTCAAAACCACGCCAGACTTACCGTTTTTGAGAAAAAATATGTGCATCGCACAATAACATACATATTTTCAGCTAAAAGTATGGCATAATTTGGTTTATTTTCATTTTCTCGGAAACTAGTAGGCCTAGAATTAAGATTTTTGGTTTAAAATGTTCGTAATGAATGCCTCTACAAATCTTGTTATGGTCAAAACCACGCCAGACTTACCGTTTTTGAGAAAAAATATGTGCATCGCACAATAACATACATATTTTCAGCTAAAAGTATGGCATAATTTGGTTTATTTTCATTTTCTCGGAAACTAGTAGGCCTAGAATTAAGATTTTTGGTTTAAAATGTTCGTAATGAATGCCTCTACAAATCTTGTTATGGTCAAAACCACGCCAGACTTACCGTTTTTGAGAAAAAATATGTGTATCGCACAATAACATACATATTTTCAGCTAAAAGTATGGCATAATTTGGTTTATTTTCATTTTCTCGGAAACTAGTAGGCCTAGAATTAAGATTTCTGGTTTAAAATGTTCGTAATGAATGCCTCTACAAATCTTGTTATGGTCAAAACCACGCCAGACTTACCGTTTTTGAGAAAAAATATGTGCATCGCACAATAACATACATATTTTTACATATTTTCAGCTAAAAGTATGGCATAATTTGGTTTATTTTCATTTTCTCGGAAACTAGTAGGCCTAGAATTAAGATTTTTGGTTTAAAATGTTCGTAATGAATGCCTCTACAAATCTTGTTATGGTCAAAACCACGCCAGACTTACCGTTTTTGAGAAAAAATATGTGCATCGCACAATAACATACATATTTTCAGCTAATAGTATGGCATAATTTGGTTTATTTTCATTTTCTCGGAAACTAGTAGGCCTAGAATTAAGATTTTTGGTTTAAAATGTTCGTAATGAATGCCTCTACAAATCTTGTTATGGTCAAAACCACGCCAGACTTACCGTTTTTGAGAAAAAATATGTGCATCGCACAATAACATACATATTTTTACATATTTTCAGCTAAAAGTATGGCATAATTTGGTTTATTTTCATTTTCTCGGAAACTAGTAGGCCTAGAATTAAGATTTTTGGTTTAAAATGTTCGTAATGAATGCCTCTACAAATCTTGTTATGGTCAAAACCACGCCAGACTTACCGTTTTTGAGAAAAAATATGTGTATCGCACAATAACATACATATTTTCAGCTAAAAGTATGGCATAATTTGGTTTATTTTCATTTTCTCGGAAACTAGTAGGCCTAGAATTAAGATTTCTGGTTTAAAATGTTCGTAATGAATGCCTCTACAAATCTTGTTATGGTCAAAACCACGCCAGACTTACCGTTTTTGAGAAAAAATATGTGCATCGCACAATAACATACATATTTTCAGCTAAAAGTATGGCATAATTTGGTTTATTTTCATTTTCTCGGAAACTAGTAGGCCTAGAATTAAGATTTTTGGTTTAAAATGTTCGTAATGAATGCCTCTACAAATCTTGTTATGGTCAAAACCACGCCAGACTTACCGTTTTTGAGAAAAAATATGTGCATCGCACAATAACATACATATTTTTACATATTTTCAGCTAAAAGTATGGCATAATTTGGTTTATTTTCATTTTCTCGGAAACTAGTAGGCCTAGAATTAAGATTCTTGGTTTAAAATGTTCGTAATGAATGCCTCTACAAATCTTGTTATGGTCAAAACCACGCCAGACTTACCGTTTTTGAGAAAAAATATGTGCATCGCACAATAACATACATATTTTCAGCTAAAAGTATGGCATAATTTGGTTTATTTTCATTTTCTCGGAAACTAGTAGGCCTAGAATTAAGATTTTTGGTTTAAAATGTTCGTAATGAATGCCTCTACAAATCTTGTTATGGTCAAAACCACGCCAGACTTACCGTTTTTGAGAAAAAATATGTGTATCGCACAATAACATACATATTTTCAGCTAAAAGTATGGCATAATTTGGTTTATTTTCATTTTCTCGGAAACTAGTAGGCCTAGAATTAAGATTTCTGGTTTAAAATGTTCGTAATGAATGCCTCTACAAATCTTGTTATGGTCAAAACCACGCCAGACTTACCGTTTTTGAGAAAAAATATGTGCATCGCACAATAACATACATATTTTTACATATTTTCAGCTAAAAGTATGGCATAATTTGGTTTATTTTCATTTTCTCGGAAACTAGTAGGCCTAGAATTAAGATTTTTGGTTTAAAATGTTCGTAATGAATGCCTCTACAAATCTTGTTATGGTCAAAACCACGCCAGACTTACCGTTTTTGAGAAAAAATATGTGTATCGCACAATAACATACATATTTTCAGCTAAAAGTATGGCATAATTTGGTTTATTTTCATTTTCTCGGAAACTAGTAGGCCTAGAATTAAGATTTCTGGTTTAAAATGTTCGTAATGAATGCCTCTACAAATCTTGTTATGGTCAAAACCACGCCAGACTTACCGTTTTTGAGAAAAAATATGTGCATCGCACAATAACATACATATTTTCAGCTAAAAGTATGGCATAATTTGGTTTATTTTCATTTTCTCGGAAACTAGTAGGCCTAGAATTAAGATTTTTGGTTTAAAATGTTCGTAATGAATGCCTCTACAAATCTTGTTGTGGTCAAAACCACGCCAGACTTACCGTTTTTGAGAAAAAATATGTGCATCGCACAATAACATACATATTTTTACATATTTTCAGCTAAAAGTATGGCATAATTTGGTTTATTTTCATTTTCTCGGAAACTAGTAGGCCTAGAATTAAGATTCTTGGTTTAAAATGTTCGTAATGAATGCCTCTACAAATCTTGTTATGGTCAAAACCACGCCAGACTTACCGTTTTTGAGAAAAAATATGTGCATCGCACAATAACATACATATTTTCAGCTAAAAGTATGGCATAATTTGGTTTATTTTCATTTTCTCGGAAACTAGTAGGCCTAGAATTAAGATTTTTGGTTTAAAATGTTCGTAATGAATGCCTCTACAAATCTTGTTATGGTCAAAACCACGCCAGACTTACCGTTTTTGAGAAAAAATATGTGTATCGCACAATAACATACATATTTTCAGCTAAAAGTATGGCATAATTTGGTTTATTTTCATTTTCTCGGAAACTAGTAGGCCTAGAATTAAGATTTTTGGTTTAAAATGTTCGTAATGAATGCCTCTACAAATCTTGTTATGGTCAAAACCACGCCAGACTTACCGTTTTTGAGAAAAAATATGTGCATCGCACAATAACATACATATTTTCAGCTAAAAGTATGGCATAATTTGGTTTATTTTCATTTTCTCGGAAACTAGTAGGCCTAGAATTAAGATTTTTGGTTTAAAATGTTCGTAATGAATGCCTCTACAAATCTTGTTATGGTCAAAACCACGCCAGACTTACCGTTTTTGAGAAAAAATATGTGCATCGCACAATAACATACATATTTTTACATATTTTCAGCTAAAAGTATGGCATAATTTGGTTTATTTTCATTTTCTCGGAAACTAGTAGGCCTAGAATTAAGATTTTTGGTTTAAAATGTTCGTAATGAATGCCTCTACAAATCTTGTTATGGTCAAAACCACGCCAGACTTACCGTTTTTGAGAAAAAATATGTGCATCGCACAATAACATGCATATTTTCAGCTAAAAGTATGGCATAATTTGGTTTATTTTCATTTTCTCGGAAACTAGTAGGCCTAGAATTAAGATTTTTGGTTTAAAATGTTCGTAATGAATGCCTCTACAAATCTTGTTATGGTCAAAACCACGCCAGACTTACCGTTTTTGAGAAAAAATATGTGCATCGCACAATAACATACATATTTTCAGCTAAAAGTATGGCATAATTTGGTTTATTTTCATTTTCTCGGAAACTAGTAGGCCTAGAATTAAGATTTTTGGTTTAAAATGTTCGTAATGAATGCCTCTACAAATCTTGTTATGGTCAAAACCACGCCAGACTTACCGTTTTTGAGAAAAAATATGTGCATCGCACAATAACATACATATTTTCAGCTAAAAGTATGGCATAATTTGGTTTATTTTCATTTTCTCGGAAACTAGTAGGCCTAGAATTAAGATTTTTGGTTTAAAATGTTCGTAATGAATGCCTCTACAAATCTTGTTATGGTCAAAACCACGCCAGACTTACCGTTTTTGAGAAAAAATATGTGCATCGCACAATAACATACATATTTTCAGCTAAAAGTATGGCATAATTTGGTTTATTTTCATTTTCTCGGAAACTAGTAGGCCTAGAATTAAGATTTTTGGTTTAAAATGTTCGTAATGAATGCCTCTACAAATCTTGTTATGGTCAAAACCACGCCAGACTTACCGTTTTTGAGAAAAAATATGTGCATCGCACAATAACATACATATTTTCAGCTAAAAGTATGGCATAATTTGGTTTATTTTCATTTTCTCGGAAACTAGTAGGCCTAGAATTAAGATTTTTGGTTTAAAATGTTCGTAATGAATGCCTCTACAAATCTTGTTATGGTCAAAACCACGCCAGACTTACCGTTTTTGAGAAAAAATATGTGCATCGCACAATAACATACATATTTTCAGCTAAAAGTATGGCATAATTTGGTTTATTTTCATTTTCTCGGAAACTAGTAGGCCTAGAATTAAGATTTTTGGTTTAAAATGTTCGTAATGAATGCCTCTACAAATCTTGTTATGGTCAAAACCACGCCAGACTTACCGTTTTTGAGAAAAAATATGTGCATCGCACAATAACATACATATTTTCAGCTAAAAGTATGGCATAATTTGGTTTATTTTCATTTTCTCGGAAACTAGTAGGCCTAGAATTAAGATTTTTGGTTTAAAATGTTCGTAATGAATGCCTCTACAAATCTTGTTATGGTCAAAACCACGCCAGACTTACCGTTTTTGAGAAAAAATATGTGCATCGCACAATAACATACATATTTTTACATATTTTCAGCTAAAAGTATGGCATAATTTGGTTTATTTTCATTTTCTCGGAAACTAGTAGGCCTAGAATTAAGATTTTTGGTTTAAAATGTTCGTAATGAATGCCTCTACAAATCTTGTTATGGTCAAAACCACGCCAGACTTACCGTTTTTGAGAAAAAATATGTGCATCGCACAATAACATACATATTTTCAGCTAAAAGTATGGCATAATTTGGTTTATTTTCATTTTCTCGGAAACTAGTAGGCCTAGAATTAAGATTTTTGGTTTAAAATGTTCGTAATGAATGCCTCTACAAATCTTGTTATGGTCAAAACCACGCCAGACTTACCGTTTTTGAGAAAAAATATGTGCATCGCACAATAACATGCATATTTTCAGCTAAAAGTATGGCATAATTTGGTTTATTTTCATTTTCTCGGAAACTAGTAGGCCCAGAATTAAGATTATTGGTTTAAAATGTTCGTAATGAATGCCTCTACAAATCTTGTTATGGTCAAAACCACGCCAGACTTACCGTTTTTGAGAAAAAATATGTGCATCGCACAATAACATACATATTTTCAGCTAAAAGTATGGCATAATTTGGTTTATTTTCATTTTCTCGGAAACTAGTAGGCCTAGAATTAAGATTTTTGGTTTAAAATGTTCGTAATGAATGCCTCTACAAATCTTGTTATGGTCAAAACCACGCCAGACTTACCGTTTTTGAGAAAAAATATGTGCATCGCACAATAACATACATATTTTCAGCTAAAAGTATGGCATAATTTGGTTTATTTTCATTTTCTCGGAAACTAGTAGGCCTAGAATTAAGATTTTTGGTTTAAAATGTTCGTAATGAATGCCTCTACAAATCTTGTTATGGTCAAAACCACGCCAGACTTACCGTTTTTGAGAAAAAATATGTGCATCGCACAATAACATGCATATTTTCAGCTAAAAGTATGGCATAATTTGGTTTATTTTCATTTTCTCGGAAACTAGTAGGCCCAGAATTAAGATTTTTGGTTTAAAATGTTCGTAATGAATGCCTCTACAAATCTTGTTATGGTCAAAACCACGCCAGACTTACCGTTTTTGAGAAAAAATATGTGCATCGCACAATAACATACATATTTTTACATATTTTCAGCTAAAAGTATGGCATAATTTGGTTTATTTTCATTTTCTCGGAAACTAGTAGGCCTAGAATTAAGATTTTTGGTTTAAAATGTTCGTAATGAATGCCTCTACAAATCTTGTTATGGTCAAAACCACGCCAGACTTACCGTTTTTGAGAAAAAATATGTGCATCGCACAATAACATACATATTTTTACATATTTTCAGCTAAAAGTATGGCATAATTTGGTTTATTTTCATTTTCTCGGAAACTAGTAGGCCTAGAATTAAGATTTTTGGTTTAAAATGTTCGTAATGAATGCCTCTACAAATCTTGTTATGGTCAAAACCACGCCAGACTTACCGTTTTTGAGAAAAAATATGTGCATCGCACAATAACATACATATTTTTACATATTTTCAGCTAAAAGTATGGCATAATTTGGTTTATTTTCATTTTCTCGGAAACTAGTAGGCCTAGAATTAAGATTTTTGGTTTAAAATGTTCGTAATGAATGCCTCTACAAATCTTGTTATGGTCAAAACCACGCCAGACTTACCGTTTTTGAGAAAAAATATGTGCATCGCACAATAACATACATATTTTCAGCTAAAAGTATGGCATAATTTGGTTTATTTTCATTTTCTCGGAAACTAGTAGGCCTAGAATTAAGATTTTTGGTTTAAAATGTTCGTAATGAATGCCTCTACAAATCTTGTTATGGTCAAAACCACGCCAGACTTACCGTTTTTGAGAAAAAATATGTGCATCGCACAATAACATGCATATTTTCAGCTAAAAGTATGGCATAATTTGGTTTATTTTCATTTTCTCGGAAACTAGTAGGCCTAGAATTAAGATTTTTGGTTTAAAATGTTCGTAATGAATGCCTCTACAAATCTTGTTATGGTCAAAACCACGCCAGACTTACCGTTTTTGAGAAAAAATATGTGCATCGCACAATAACATACATATTTTTACATATTTTCAGCTAAAAGTATGGCATAATTTGGTTTATTTTCATTTTCTCGGAAACTAGTAGGCCTAGAATTAAGATTTTTGGTTTAAAATGTTCGTAATGAATGCCTCTACAAATCTTGTTATGGTCAAAACCACGCCAGACTTACCGTTTTTGAGAAAAAATATGTGCATCGCACAATAACATACATATTTTCAGCTAAAAGTATGGCATAATTTGGTTTATTTTCATTTTCTCGGAAACTAGTAGGCCTAGAATTAAGATTTTTAGTTTAAAATGTTCGTAATGAATGCCTCTACAAATCTTGTTATGGTCAAAACCACGCCAGACTTACCGTTTTTGAGAAAAAATATGTGCATCGCACAATAACATACATATTTTTACATATTTTCAGCTAAAAGTATGGCATAATTTGGTTTATTTTCATTTTCTCGGAAACTAGTAGGCCTAGAATTAAGATTTTTGGTTTAAAATGTTCGTAATGAATGCCTCTACAAATCTTGTTATGGTCAAAACCACGCCAGACTTACCGTTTTTGAGAAAAAATATGTGCATCGCACAATAACATACATATTTTCAGCTAAAAGTATGGCATAATTTGGTTTATTTTCATTTTCTCGGAAACTAGTAGGCCTAGAATTAAGATTTTTGGTTTAAAATGTTCGTAATGAATGCCTCTACAAATCTTGTTATGGTCAAAACCACGCCAGACTTACCGTTTTTGAGAAAAAATATGTGCATCGCACAATAACATACATATTTTCAGCTAAAAGTATGGCATAATTTGGTTTATTTTCATTTTCTCGGAAACTAGTAGGCCTAGAATTAAGATTTTTGGTTTAAAATGTTCGTAATGAATGCCTCTACAAATCTTGTTATGGTCAAAACCACGCCAGACTTACCGTTTTTGAGAAAAAATATGTGCATCGCACAATAACATACATATTTTTACATATTTTCAGCTAAAAGTATGGCATAATTTGGTTTATTTTCATTTTCTCGGAAACTAGTAGGCCTAGAATTAAGATTTTTGGTTTAAAATGTTCGTAATGAATGCCTCTACAAATCTTGTTATGGTCAAAACCACGCCAGACTTACCGTTTTTGAGAAAAAATATGTGCATCGCACAATAACATACATATTTTCAGCTAAAAGTATGGCATAATTTGGTTTATTTTCATTTTCTCGGAAACTAGTAGGCCTAGAATTAAGATTTTTAGTTTAAAATGTTCGTAATGAATGCCTCTACAAATCTTGTTATGGTCAAAACCACGCCAGACTTACCGTTTTTGAGAAAAAATATGTGCATCGCACAATAACATACATATTTTTACATATTTTCAGCTAAAAGTATGGCATAATTTGGTTTATTTTCATTTTCTCGGAAACTAGTAGGCCTAGAATTAAGATTTTTGGTTTAAAATGTTCGTAATGAATGCCTCTACAAATCTTGTTATGGTCAAAACCACGCCAGACTTACCGTTTTTGAGAAAAAATATGTGCATCGCACAATAACATACATATTTTCAGCTAAAAGTATGGCATAATTTGGTTTATTTTCATTTTCTCGGAAACTAGTAGGCCTAGAATTAAGATTTTTGGTTTAAAATGTTCGTAATGAATGCCTCTACAAATCTTGTTATGGTCAAAACCACGCCAGACTTACCGTTTTTGAGAAAAAATATGTGCATCGCACAATAACATACATATTTTCAGCTAAAAGTATGGCATAATTTGGTTTATTTTCATTTTCTCGGAAACTAGTAGGCCTAGAATTAAGATTTTTGGTTTAAAATGTTCGTAATGAATGCCTCTACAAATCTTGTTATGGTCAAAACCACGCCAGACTTACCGTTTTTGAGAAAAAATATGTGCATCGCACAATAACATACATATTTTTACATATTTTCAGCTAAAAGTATGGCATAATTTGGTTTATTTTCATTTTCTCGGAAACTAGTAGGCCTAGAATTAAGATTTTTGGTTTAAAATGTTCGTAATGAATGCCTCTACAAATCTTGTTATGGTCAAAACCACGCCAGACTTACCGTTTTTGAGAAAAAATATGTGCATCGCACAATAACATACATATTTTTACATATTTTCAGCTAAAAGTATGGCATAATTTGGTTTATTTTCATTTTCTCGGAAACTAGTAGGCCTAGAATTAAGATTTTTGGTTTAAAATGTTCGTAATGAATGCCTCTACAAATCTTGTTATGGTCAAAACCACGCCAGACTTACCGTTTTTGAGAAAAAATATGTGCATCGCACAATAACATACATATTTTCAGCTAAAAGTATGGCATAATTTGGTTTATTTTCATTTTCTCGGAAACTAGTAGGCCTAGAATTAAGATTTTTGGTTTAAAATGTTCGTAATGAATGCCTCTACAAATCTTGTTATGGTCAAAACCACGCCAGACTTACCGTTTTTGAGAAAAAATATGTGCATCGCACAATAACATGCATATTTTCAGCTAAAAGTATGGCATAATTTGGTTTATTTTCATTTTCTCGGAAACTAGTAGGCCTAGAATTAAGATTTTTGGTTTAAAATGTTCGTAATGAATGCCTCTACAAATCTTGTTATGGTCAAAACCACGCCAGACTTACCGTTTTTGAGAAAAAATATGTGCATCGCACAATAACATACATATTTTCAGCTAAAAGTATGGCATAATTTGGTTTATTTTCATTTTCTCGGAAACTAGTAGGCCTAGAATTAAGATTTTTGGTTTAAAATGTTCGTAATGAATGCCTCTACAAATCTTGTTATGGTCAAAACCACGCCAGACTTACCGTTTTTGAGAAAAAATATGTGCATCGCACAATAACATACATATTTTCAGCTAAAAGTATGGCATAATTTGGTTTATTTTCATTTTCTCGGAAACTAGTAGGCCTAGAATTAAGATTTTTAGTTTAAAATGTTCGTAATGAATGCCTCTACAAATCTTGTTATGGTCAAAACCACGCCAGACTTACCGTTTTTGAGAAAAAATATGTGCATCGCACAATAACATACATATTTTTACATATTTTCAGCTAAAAGTATGGCATAATTTGGTTTATTTTCATTTTCTCGGAAACTAGTAGGCCTAGAATTAAGATTTTTGGTTTAAAATGTTCGTAATGAATGCCTCTACAAATCTTGTTATGGTCAAAACCACGCCAGACTTACCGTTTTTGAGAAAAAATATGTGCATCGCACAATAACATACATATTTTCAGCTAAAAGTATGGCATAATTTGGTTTATTTTCATTTTCTCGGAAACTAGTAGGCCTAGAATTAAGATTTTTGGTTTAAAATGTTCGTAATGAATGCCTCTACAAATCTTGTTATGGTCAAAACCACGCCAGACTTACCGTTTTTGAGAAAAAATATGTGCATCGCACAATAACATACATATTTTCAGCTAAAAGTATGGCATAATTTGGTTTATTTTCATTTTCTCGGAAACTAGTAGGCCTAGAATTAAGATTTTTGGTTTAAAATGTTCGTAATGAATGCCTCTACAAATCTTGTTATGGTCAAAACCACGCCAGACTTACCGTTTTTGAGAAAAAATATGTGCATCGCACAATAACATACATATTTTTACATATTTTCAGCTAAAAGTATGGCATAATTTGGTTTATTTTCATTTTCTCGGAAACTAGTAGGCCTAGAATTAAGATTTTTGGTTTAAAATGTTCGTAATGAATGCCTCTACAAATCTTGTTATGGTCAAAACCACGCCAGACTTACCGTTTTTGAGAAAAAATATGTGCATCGCACAATAACATGCATATTTTCAGCTAAAAGTATGGCATAATTTGGTTTATTTTCATTTTCTCGGAAACTAGTAGGCCTAGAATTAAGATTTTTGGTTTAAAATGTTCGTAATGAATGCCTCTACAAATCTTGTTATGGTCAAAACCACGCCAGACTTACCGTTTTTGAGAAAAAATATGTGCATCGCACAATACCATACATATTTTTACATATTTTCAGCTAAAAGTATGGCATAATTTGGTTTATTTTCATTTTCTCGGAAACTAGTAGGCCTAGAATTAAGATTTTTGGTTTAAAATGTTCGTAATGAATGCCTCTACAAATCTTGTTATGGTCAAAACCACGCCAGACTTACCGTTTTTGAGAAAAAATATGTGCATCGCACAATAACATACATATTTTCAGCTAAAAGTATGGCATAATTTGGTTTATTTTCATTTTCTCGGAAACTAGTAGGCCTAGAATTAAGATTTTTAGTTTAAAATGTTCGTAATGAATGCCTCTACAAATCTTGTTATGGTCAAAACCACGCCAGACTTACCGTTTTTGAGAAAAAATATGTGCATCGCACAATAACATACATATTTTTACATATTTTCAGCTAAAAGTATGGCATAATTTGGTTTATTTTCATTTTCTCGGAAACTAGTAGGCCTAGAATTAAGATTTTTGGTTTAAAATGTTCGTAATGAATGCCTCTACAAATCTTGTTATGGTCAAAACCACGCCAGACTTACCGTTTTTGAGAAAAAATATGTGCATCGCACAATAACATGCATATTTTCAGCTAAAAGTATGGCATAATTTGGTTTATTTTCATTTTCTCGGAAACTAGTAGGCCTAGAATTAAGATTTTTGGTTTAAAATGTTCGTAATGAATGCCTCTACAAATCTTGTTATGGTCAAAACCACGCCAGACTTACCGTTTTTGAGAAAAAATATGTGCATCGCACAATAACATACATATTTTTACATATTTTCAGCTAAAAGTATGGCATAATTTGGTTTATTTTCATTTTCTCTTAAACTAGTAGGCCTAGAATTAAGATTTTTGGTTTAAAATGTTCGTAATGAATGCCTCTACAAATCTTGTTATGGTCAAAACCACGCCAGACTTACCGTTTTTGAGAAAAAATATGTGCATCGCACAATAACATACATATTTTTACATATTTTCAGCTAAAAGTATGGCATAATTTGGTTTATTTTCATTTTCTCGGAAACTAGTAGGCCTAGAATTAAGATTTTTGGTTTAAAATGTTCGTAATGAATGCCTCTACAAATCTTGTTATGGTCAAAACCACGCCAGACTTACCGTTTTTGAGAAAAAATATGTGCATCGCACAATAACATGCATATTTTCAGCTAAAAGTATGGCATAATTTGGTTTATTTTCATTTTCTCGGAAACTAGTAGGCCTAGAATTAAGATTTTTGGTTTAAAATGTTCGTAATGAATGCCTCTACAAATCTTGTTATGGTCAAAACCACGCCAGACTTACCGTTTTTGAGAAAAAATATGTGCATCGCACAATAACATACATATTTTCAGCTAAAAGTATGGCATAATTTGGTTTATTTTCATTTTCTCGGAAACTAGTAGGCCTAGAATTAAGATTTTTGGTTTAAAATGTTCGTAATGAATGCCTCTACAAATCTTGTTATGGTCAAAACCACGCCAGACTTACCGTTTTTGAGAAAAAATATGTGCATCGCACAATAACATACATATTTTTACATATTTTCAGCTAAAAGTATGGCATAATTTGGTTTATTTTCATTTTCTCGGAAACTAGTAGGCCTAGAATTAAGATTTTTGGTTTAAAATGTTCGTAATGAATGCCTCTACAAATCTTGTTATGGTCAAAACCACGCCAGACTTACCGTTTTTGAGAAAAAATATGTGCATCGCACAATAACATACATATTTTTACATATTTTCAGCTAAAAGTATGGCATAATTTGGTTTATTTTCATTTTCTCGGAAACTAGTAGGCCTAGAATTAAGATTTTTGGTTTAAAATGTTCGTAATGAATGCCTCTACAAATCTTGTTATGGTCAAAACCACGCCAGACTTACCGTTTTTGAGAAAAAATATGTGCATCGCACAATAACATACATATTTTCAGCTAAAAGTATGGCATAATTTGGTTTATTTTCATTTTCTCGGAAACTAGTAGGCCTAGAATTAAGATTTTTTGTTTAAAATGTTCGTAATGAATGCCTCTACAAATCTTGTTATGGTCAAAACCACGCCAGACTTACCGTTTTTGAGAAAAAATATGTGCATCGCACAATAACATACATATTTTTACATATTTTCAGCTAAAAGTATGGCATAATTTGGTTTATTTTCATTTTCTCGGAAACTAGTAGGCCTAGAATTAAGATTTTTGGTTTAAAATGTTCGTAATGAATGCCTCTACAAATCTTGTTATGGTCAAAACCACGTCAGACTTACCGTTTTTGAGAAAAAATATGTGCATCGCACAATAACATACATATTTTTACATATTTTCAGCTAAAAGTATGGCATAATTTGGTTTATTTTCATTTTCTCGGAAACTAGTAGGCCTAGAATTAAGATTTTTGGTTTAAAATGTTCGTAATGAATGCCTCTACAAATCTTGTTATGGTCAAAACCACGCCAGACTTACCGTTTTTGAGAAAAAATATGTGCATCGCACAATAACATACATATTTTCAGCTAAAAGTATGGCATAATTTGGTTTATTTTCATTTTCTCGGAAACTAGTAGGCCTAGAATTAAGATTTTTGGTTTAAAATGTTCGTAATGAATGCCTCTACAAATCTTGTTATGGTCAAAACCACGCCAGACTTACCGTTTTTGAGAAAAAATATGTGCATCGCACAATAACATACATATTTTCAGCTAAAAGTATGGCATAATTTGGTTTATTTTCATTTTCTCGGAAACTAGTAGGCCTAGAATTAAGATTTTTGGTTTAAAATGTTCGTAATGAATGCCTCTACAAATCTTGTTATGGTCAAAACCACGCCAGACTTACCGTTTTTGAGAAAAAATATGTGCATCGCACAATAACATACATATTTTTACATATTTTCAGCTAAAAGTATGGCATAATTTGGTTTATTTTCATTTTCTCGGAAACTAGTAGGCCTAGAATTAAGATTTTTGGTTTAAAATGTTCGTAATGAATGCCTCTACAAATCTTGTTATGGTCAAAACCACGCCAGACTTACCGTTTTTGAGAAAAAATATGTGCATCGCACAATAACATACATATTTTCAGCTAAAAGTATGGCATAATTTGGTTTATTTTCATTTTCTCGGAAACTAGTAGGCCTAGAATTAAGATTTTTGGTTTACAATGTTCGTAATGAATTCCTCTACAAATCTTGTTATGGTCAAAACCACGCCAGACTTACCGTTTTTGAGAAAAAATATGTGCATCGCACAATAACATACATATTTTTACATATTTTCAGCTAAAAGTATGGCATAATTTGGTTTATTTAGAATTAAGATTTTTGGTTTAAAATGTTCGTAATGAATGCCTCTACAAATCTTGTTATGGTCAAAACCACGCCAGACTTACCGTTTTTGAGAAAAAATATGTGCATCGCACAATAACATACATATTTTCAGCTAAAAGTATGGCATAATTTGGTTTATTTTCATTTTCTCGGAAACTAGTAGGCCTAGAATTAAGATTTTTGGTTTAAAATGTTCGTAATGAATGCCTCTACAAATCTTGTTATGGTCAAAACCACGCCAGACTTACCGTTTTTGAGAAAAAATATGTGCATCGCACAATAACATACATATTTTCAGCTAAAAGTATGGCATAATTTGGTTTATTTTCATTTTCTCGGAAACTAGTAGGCCTAGAATTAAGATTTTTAGTTTAAAATGTTCGTAATGAATGCCTCTACAAATCTTGTTATGGTCAAAACCACGCCAGACTTACCGTTTTTGAGAAAAAATATGTGCATCGCACAATAACATACATATTTTTACATATTTTCAGCTAAAAGTATGGCATAATTTGGTTTATTTTCATTTTCTCGGAAACTAGTAGGCCTAGAATTAAGATTTTTGGTTTAAAATGTTCGTAATGAATGCCTCTACAAATCTTGTTATGGTCAAAACCACGTCAGACTTACCGTTTTTGAGAAAAAATATGTGCATCGCACAATAACATACATATTTTTACATATTTTCAGCTAAAAGTATGGCATAATTTGGTTTATTTTCATTTTCTCGGAAACTAGTAGGCCTAGAATTAAGATTTTTGGTTTAAAATGTTCGTAATGAATGCCTCTACAAATCTTGTTATGGTCAAAACCACGCCAGACTTACCGTTTTTGAGAAAAAATATGTGCATCGCACAATAACATACATATTTTCAGCTAAAAGTATGGCATAATTTGGTTTATTTTCATTTTCTCGGAAACTAGTAGGCCTAGAATTAAGATTTTTGGTTTAAAATGTTCGTAATGAATGCCTCTACAAATCTTGTTATGGTCAAAACCACGCCAGACTTACCGTTTTTGAGAAAAAATATGTGCATCGCACAATAACATACATATTTTCAGCTAAAAGTATGGCATAATTTGGTTTATTTTCATTTTCTCGGAAACTAGTAGGCCTAGAATTAAGATTTTTGGTTTAAAATGTTCGTAATGAATGCCTCTACAAATCTTGTTATGGTCAAAACCACGCCAGACTTACCGTTTTTGAGAAAAAATATGTGCATCGCACAATAACATACATATTTTTACATATTTTCAGCTAAAAGTATGGCATAATTTGGTTTATTTTCATTTTCTCGGAAACTAGTAGGCCTAGAATTAAGATTTTTGGTTTAAAATGTTCGTAATGAATGCCTCTACAAATCTTGTTATGGTCAAAACCACGCCAGACTTACCGTTTTTGAGAAAAAATATGTGCATCGCACAATAACATACATATTTTCAGCTAAAAGTATGGCATAATTTGGTTTATTTTCATTTTCTCGGAAACTAGTAGGCCTAGAATTAAGATTTTTGGTTTAAAATGTTCGTAATGAATTCCTCTACAAATCTTGTTATGGTCAAAACCACGCCAGACTTACCGTTTTTGAGAAAAAATATGTGCATCGCACAATAACATACATATTTTTACATATTTTCAGCTAAAAGTATGGCATAATTTGGTTTATTTAGAATTAAGATTTTTGGTTTAAAATGTTCGTAATGAATGCCTCTACAAATCTTGTTATGGTCAAAACCACGCCAGACTTACCGTTTTTGAGAAAAAATATGTGCATCGCACAATAACATACATATTTTCAGCTAAAAGTATGGCATAATTTGGTTTATTTTCATTTTCTCGGAAACTAGTAGGCCTAGAATTAAGATTTTTGGTTTAAAATGTTCGTAATGAATGCCTCTACAAATCTTGTTATGGTCAAAACCACGCCAGACTTACCGTTTTTGAGAAAAAATATGTGCATCGCACAATAACATACATATTTTTACATATTTTCAGCTAAAAGTATGGCATAATTTGGTTTATTTTCATTTTCTCGGAAACTAGTAGGCCTAGAATTAAGATTTTTGGTTTAAAATGTTCGTAATGAATGCCTCTACAAATCTTGTTATGGTCAAAACCACGCCAGACTTACCGTTTTTGAGAAAATATATGTGCATCGCACAATAACATACATATTTTTACATATTTTCAGCTAAAAGTATGGCATAATTTGGTTTATTTTCATTTTCTCGGAAACTAGTAGGCCTAGAATTAAGATTTTTGGTTTAAAATGTTCGTAATGAATGCCTCTACAAATCTTGTTATGGTCAAAACCACGCCAGACTTACCGTTTTTGAGAAAAAATATGTGCATCGCACAATAACATACATATTTTCAGCTAAAAGTATGGCATAATTTGGTTTATTTTCATTTTCTCGGAAACTAGTAGGCCTAGAATTAAGATTTTTGGTTTAAAATGTTCGTAATGAATGCCTCTACAAATCTTGTTATGGTCAAAACCACGCCAGACTTACCGTTTTTGAGAAAAAATATGTGCATCGCACAATAACATACATATTTTCAGCTAAAAGTATGGCATAATTTGGTTTATTTTCATTTTCTCGGAAACTAGTAGGCCTAGAATTAAGATTTTTGGTTTAAAATGTTCGTAATGAATGCCTCTACAAATCTTGTTATGGTCAAAACCACGCCAGACTTACCGTTTTTGAGAAAAAATATGTGCATCGCACAATAACATACATATTTTTACATATTTTCAGCTAAAAGTATGGCATAATTTGGTTTATTTTCATTTTCTCGGAAACTAGTAGGCCTAGAATTAAGATTTTTGGTTTAAAATGTTCGTAATGAATGCCTCTACAAATCTTGTTATGGTCAAAACCACGCCAGACTTACCGTTTTTGAGAAAAAATATGTGCATCGCACAATAACATACATATTTTTACATATTTTCAGCTAAAAGTATGGCATAATTTGGTTTATTTTCATTTTCTCGGAAACTAGTAGGCCTAGAATTAAGATTTTTGGTTTAAAATGTTCGTAATGAATGCCTCTACAAATCTTGTTATGGTCAAAACCACGCCAGACTTACCGTTTTTTGAGAAAAAATATGTGCATCGCACAATAACATACATATTTTTACATATTTTCAGCTAAAAGTATGGCATAATTTGGTTTATTTTCATTTTCTCGGAAACTAGTAGGCCTAGAATTAAGATTTTTGGTTTAAAATGTTCGTAATGAATGCCTCTACAAATCTTGTTATGGTCAAAACCACGCCAGACTTACCGTTTTTGAGAAAAAATATGTGCATCGCACAATAACATACATATTTTCAGCTAAAAGTATGGCATAATTTGGTTTATTTTCATTTTCTCGGAAACTAGTAGGCCTAGAATTAAGATTTTTGGTTTAAAATGTTCGTAATGAATGCCTCTACAAATCTTGTTATGGTCAAAACCACGCCAGACTTACCGTTTTTGAGAAAAAATATGTGCATCGCACAATAACATACATATTTTTACATATTTTCAGCTAAAAGTATGGCATAATTTGGTTTATTTTCATTTTCTCGGAAACTAGTAGGCCTAGAATTAAGATTTTTGGTTTAAAATGTTCGTAATGAATGCCTCTACAAATCTTGTTATGGTCAAAACCACGCCAGATTTACCGTTTTTGAGAAAAAATATGTGCATCGCACAATAACATACATATTTTCAGCTAAAAGTATGGCATAATTTGGTTTATTTTCATTTTCTCGGAAACTAGTAGGCCTAGAATTAAGATTTTTGGTTTAAAATGTTCGTAATGAATGCCTCTACAAATCTTGTTATGGTCAAAACCACGCCAGACTTACCGTTTTTGAGAAAAAATATGTGCATCGCACAATAACATACATATTTTTACATATTTTCAGCTAAAAGTATGGCATAATTTGGTTTATTTTCATTTTCTCGGAAACTAGTAGGCCTAGAATTAAGATTTTTGGTTTAAAATGTTCGTAATGAATGCCTCTACAAATCTTGTTATGGTCAAAACCACGCCAGACTTACCGTTTTTGAGAAAAAATATGTGCATCGCACAATAACATACATATTTTCAGCTAAAAGTATGGCATAATTTGGTTTATTTTCATTTTCTCGGAAACTAGTAGGCCTAGAATTAAGATTTTTGGTTTAAAATGTTCGTAATGAATGCCTCTACAAATCTTGTTATGGTCAAAACCACGCCAGACTTACCGTTTTTGAGAAAAAATATGTGCATCGCACAATAACATACATATTTTTACATATTTTCAGCTAAAAGTATGGCATAATTTGGTTTATTTTCATTTTCTCGGAAACTAGTAGGCCTAGAATTAAGATTTTTGGTTTAAAATGTTCGTAATGAATGCCTCTACAAATCTTGTTATGGTCAAAACCACGCCAGACTTACCGTTTTTGAGAAAAAATATGTGCATCGCACAATAACATACATATTTTTACATATTTTCAGCTAAAAGTATGGCATAATTTGGTTTATTTTCATTTTCTCGGAAACTAGTAGGCCTAGAATTAAGATTTTTGGTTTAAAATGTTCGTAATGAATGCCTCTACAAATCTTGTTATGGTCAAAACCACGCCAGACTTACCGTTTTTGAGAAAAAATATGTGCATCGCACAATAACATACATATTTTCAGCTAAAAGTATGGCATAATTTGGTTTATTTTCATTTTCTCGGAAACTAGTAGGCCTAGAATAAAGATTTTTGGTTTAAAATGTTCGTAATGAATGCCTCTACAAATCTTGTTATGGTCAAAACCACGCCAGACTTACCGTTTTTGAGAAAAAATATGTGCATCGCACAATAACATACATATTTTTACATATTTTCAGCTAAAAGTATCGCATAATTTGGTTTATTTTCATTTTCTCGGAAACTAGTAGGCCTAGAATTAAGATTTTTGGTTTAAAATGTTCGTAATGAATGCCTCTACAAATCTTGTTATGGTCAAAACCACGCCAGACTTACCGTTTTTGAGAAAAAATATGTGCATCGCACAATAACATACATATTTTCAGCTAAAAGTATGGCATAATTTGGTTTATTTTCATTTTCTCGGAAACTAGTAGGCCTAGAATTAAGATTTTTGGTTTAAAATGTTCGTAATGAATGCCTCTACAAATCTTGTTATGGTCAAAACCACGCCAGACTTACCGTTTTTGAGAAAAAATATGTGCATCGCACAATAACATACATATTTTCAGCTAAAAGTATGGCATAATTTGGTTTATTTTCATTTTCTCGGAAACTAGTAGGCCTAGAATTAAGATTTTTGGTTTAAAATGTTCGTAATGAATGCCTCTACAAATCTTGTTATGGTCAAAACCACGCCAGACTTACCGTTTTTGAGAAAAAATATGTGCATCGCACAATAACATACATATTTTTACATATTTTCAGCTAAAAGTATGGCATAATTTGGTTTATTTTCATTTTCTCGGAAACTAGTAGGCCTAGAATTAAGATTTTTGGTTTAAAATGTTCGTAATGAATGCCTCTACAAATCTTGTTATGGTCAAAACCACGCCAGACTTACCGTTTTTGAGAAAAAATATGTGCATCGCACAATAACATACATATTTTCAGCTAAAAGTATGGCATAATTTGGTTTATTTTCATTTTCTCGGAAACTAGTAGGCCTAGAATTAAGATTTTTGGTTTAAAATGTTCGTAATGAATGCCTCTACAAATCTTGTTATGGTCAAAACCACGCCAGACTTACCGTTTTTGAGAAAAAATATGTGCATCGCACAATAACATACATATTTTTACATATTTTCAGCTAAAAGTATGGCATAATTTGGTTTATTTTCATTTTCTCGGAAACTAGTAGGCCTAGAATTAAGATTTTTGGTTTAAAATGTTCGTAATGAATGCCTCTACAAATCTTGTTATGGTCAAAACCACGCCAGACTTACCGTTTTTTGAGAAAAAATATGTGCATCGCACAATAACATACATATTTTCAGCTAAAAGTATGGCATAATTTGGTTTATTTTCATTTTCTCGGAAACTAGTAGGCCTAGAATTAAGATTTTTGGTTTAAAATGTTCGTAATGAATGCCTCTACAAATCTTGTTATGGTCAAAACCACGCCAGACTTACCGTTTTTGAGAAAAAATATGTGCATCGCACAATAACATACATATTTTTACATATTTTCAGCTAAAAGTATGGCATAATTTGGTTTATTTTCATTTTCTCGGAAACTAGTAGGCCTAGAATTAAGATTTTTGGTTTAAAATGTTCGTAATGAATGCCTCTACAAATCTTGTTATGGTCAAAACCACGCCAGACTTACCGTTTTTGAGAAAAAATATGTGCATCGCACAATAACATACATATTTTTACATATTTTCAGCTAAAAGTATGGCATAATTTGGTTTATTTTCATTTTCTCGGAAACTAGTAGGCCTAGAATTAAGATTTTTGGTTTAAAATGTTCGTAATGAATGCCTCTACAAATCTTGTTATGGTCAAAACCACGCCAGACTTACCGTTTTTGAGAAAAAATATGTGCATCGCACAATAACATACATATTTTCAGCTAAAAGTATGGCATAATTTGGTTTATTTTCATTTTCTCGGAAACTAGTAGGCCTAGAATTAAGATTTTTGGTTTAAAATGTTCGTAATGAATGCCTCTACAAATCTTGTTATGGTCAAAACCACGCCAGACTTACCGTTTTTGAGAAAAAATATGTGCATCGCACAATAACATACATATTTTTACATATTTTCAGCTAAAAGTATGGCATAATTTGGTTTATTTTCATTTTCTCGGAAACTAGTAGGCCTAGAATTAAGATTTTTGGTTTAAAATGTTCGTAATGAATGCCTCTACAAATCTTGTTATGGTCAAAACCACGCCAGACTTACCGTTTTTGAGAAAAAATATGTGCATCGCACAATAACATACATATTTTTACATATTTTCAGCTAAAAGTATGGCATAATTTGGTTTATTTTCATTTTCTCGGAAACTAGTAGGCCTAGAATTAAGATTTTTGGTTTAAAATGTTCGTAATGAATGCCTCTACAAATCTTGTTATGCTCAAAACCACGCCAGACTTACCGTTTTTGAGAAAAAATATGTGCATCGCACAATAACATACATATTTTCAGCTAAAAGTATGGCATAATTTGGTTTATTTTCATTTTCTCGGAAACTAGTAGGCCTAGAATTAAGATTTTTGGTTTAAAATGTTCGTAATGAATGCCTCTACAAATCTTGTTATGGTCAAAACCACGCCAGACTTACCGTTTTTGAGAAAAAATATGTGCATCGCACAATAACATACATATTTTCAGCTAAAAGTATGGCATAATTTGGTTTATTTTCATTTTCTCGGAAACTAGTAGGCCTAGAATTAAGATTTTTGGTTTAAAATGTTCGTAATGAATGCCTCTACAAATCTTGTTATGGTCAAAACCACGCCAGACTTACCGTTTTTGAGAAAAAATATGTGCATCGCACAATAACATACATATTTTCAGCTAAAAGTATGGCATAATTTGGTTTATTTTCATTTTCTCGGAAACTAGTAGGCCTAGAATTAAGATTTTTGGTTTAAAATGTTCGTAATGAATGCCTCTACAAATCTTGTTATGGTCAAAACCACGCCAGACTTACCGTTTTTGAGAAAAAATATGTGCATCGCACAATAACATACATATTTTTACATATTTTCAGCTAAAAGTATGGCATAATTTGGTTTATTTTCATTTTCTCGGAAACTAGTAGGCCTAGAATTAAGATTTTTGGTTTAAAATGTTCGTAATGAATGCCTCTACAAATCTTGTTATGGTCAAAACCACGCCAGACTTACCGTTTTTGAGAAAAAATATGTGCATCGCACAATAACATACATATTTTCAGCTAAAAGTATGGCATAATTTGGTTTATTTTCATTTTCTCGGAAACTAGTAGGCCTAGAATTAAGATTTTTGGTTTAAAATGTTCGTAATGAATGCCTCTACAAATCTTGTTATGGTCAAAACCACGCCAGACTTACCGTTTTTGAGAAAAAATATGTGCATCGCACAATAACATACATATTTTCAGCTAAAAGTATGGCATAATTTGGTTTATTTTCATTTTCTCGGAAACTAGTAGGCCTAGAATTAAGATTTTTGGTTTAAAATGTTCGTAATGAATGCCTCTACAAATCTTGTTATGGTCAAAACCACGCCAGACTTACCGTTTTTGAGAAAAAATATGTGCATCGCACAATAACATACATATTTTCAGCTAAAAGTGTGGCATAATTTGGTTTATTTTCATTTTCTCGGAAACTAGTAGGCCTAGAATTAAGATTTTTGGTTTAAAATGTTCGTAATGAATGCCTCTACAAATCTTGTTATGGTCAAAACCACGCCAGACTTACCGTTTTTGAGAAAAAATATGTGCATCGCACAATAACATACATATTTTCAGCTAAAAGTATGGCATAATTTGGTTTATTTTCATTTTCTCGGAAACTAGTAGGCCTAGAATTAAGATTTTTGGTTTAAAATGTTCGTAATGAATGCCTCTACAAATCTTGTTATGGTCAAAACCACGCCAGACTTACCGTTTTTGAGAAAAAATATGTGCATCGCACAATAACATACATATTTTTACATATTTTCAGCTAAAAGTATGGCATAATTTGGTTTATTTTCATTTTCTCGGAAACTAGTAGGCCTAGAATTAAGATTTTTGGTTTAAAATGTTCGTAATGAATGCCTCTACAAATCTTGTTATGGTCAAAACCACGCCAGACTTACCGTTTTTGAGAAAAAATATGTGCATCGCACAATAACATACATATTTTTACATATTTTCAGCTAAAAGTATGGCATAATTTGGTTTATTTTCATTTTCTCGGAAACTAGTAGGCCTAGAATTAAGATTTTTGGTTTAAAATGTTCGTAATGAATGCCTCTACAAATCTTGTTATGGTCAAAACCACGCCAGACTTACCGTTTTTGAGAAAAAATATGTGCATCGCACAATAACATACATATTTTTACATATTTTCAGCTAAAAGTATGGCATAATTTGGTTTATTTTCATTTTCTCGGAAACTAGTAGGCCTAGAATTAAGATTTTTGGTTTAAAATGTTCGTAATGAATGCCTCTACAAATCTTGTTATGGTCAAAACCACGCCAGACTTACCGTTTTTGAGAAAAAATATGTGCATCGCACAATAACATACATATTTTCAGCTAAAAGTATGGCATAATTTGGTTTATTTTCATTTTCTCGGAAACTAGTAGGCCTAGAATTAAGATTTTTGGTTTAAAATGTTCGTAATGAATGCCTCTACAAATCTTGTTATGGTCAAAACCACGCCAGACTTACCGTTTTTGAGAAAAAATATGTGCATCGCACAATAACATACATATTTTTACATATTTTCAGCTAAAAGTATGGCATAATTTGGTTTATTTTCATTTTCTCGGAAACTAGTAGGCCTAGAATTAAGATTTTTGGTTTAAAATGTTCGTAATGAATGCCTCTACAAATTTTGTTATGGTCAAAACCACGCCAGACTTACCGTTTTTGAGAAAAAATATGTGCATCGCACAATAACATACATATTTTTACATATTTTCAGCTAAAAGTATGGCATAATTTGGTTTATTTTCATTTTCTCGGAAACTAGTAGGCCTAGAATTAAGATTTTTGGTTTAAAATGTTCGTAATGAATGCCTCTACAAATCTTGTTATGGTCAAAACCACGCCAGACTTACCGTTTTTGAGAAAAAATATGTGCATCGCACAATAACATACATATTTTTACATATTTTCAGCTAAAAGTATGGCATAATTTGGTTTATTTTCATTTTCTCGGAAACTAGTAGGCCTAGAATTAAGATTTTTGGTTTAAAATGTTCGTAATGAATGCCTCTACAAATCTTGTTATGGTCAAAACCACGCCAGACTTACCGTTTTTTGAGAAAAAATATGTGCATCGCACAATAACATACATATTTTTACATATTTTCAGCTAAAAGTATGGCATAATTTGGTTTATTTTCATTTTCTCGAAAACTAGTAGGCCTAGAATTAAGATTTTTGGTTTAAAATGTTCGTAATGAATGCCTCTACAAATCTTGTTATGGTCAAAACCACGCCAGACTTACCGTTTTTGAGAAAAAATATGTGCATCGCACAATAACATACATATTTTTACATATTTTCAGCTAAAAGTATGGCATAATTTGGTTTATTTTCATTTTCTCGGAAACTAGTAGGCCTAGAATTAAGATTTTTGGTTAAAATGTCCGTAATGAATGCCTCTACAAATCTTGTTATGGTCAAAACCACGCCAGACTTACCGTTTTTGAGAAAAAATATGTGCATCGCACAATAACATACATATTTTTACATATTTTCAGCTAAAAGTATGGCATAATTTGGTTTATTTTCATTTTCTCGGAACTAGTAGGCCTAGAATTAAGATTTTTGGTTTAAAATGTTCGTAATGAATGCCTCTACAAATCTTGTTATGGTCAAAACCACGCCAGACTTACCGTTTTTGAGAAAAAATATGTGCATCGCACAATAACATACATATTTTTACATATTTTCAGCTAAAAGTATGGCATAATTTGGTTTATTTTCATTTTCTCGGAAACTAGTAGGCCTAGAATTAAGATTTTTGGTTTAAAATGTTCGTAATGAATGCCTCTACAAATCTTGTTATGGTCAAAACCACGCCAGACTTACCGTTTTTGAGAAAAAATATGTGCATCGCACAATAACATACATATTTTCAGCTAAAAGTATGGCATAATTTGGTTTATTTTCATTTTCTCGGAAACTAGTAGGCCTAGAATTAAGATTTTTGGTTTAAAATGTTCGTAATGAATGCCTCTACAAATCTTGTTATGGTCAAAACCACGCCAGACTTACCGTTTTTGAGAAAAAATATGTGCATCGCACAATAACATACATATTTTTACATATTTTCAGCTAAAAGTATGGCATAATTTGGTTTATTTTCATTTTCTCGGAAACTAGTAGGCCTAGAATTAAGATTTTTGGTTTAAAATGTTCGTAATGAATGCCTCTACAAATCTTGTTATGGTCAAAACCACGCCAGATTTACCGTTTTTGAGAAAAAATATGTGCATCGCACAATAACATACATATTTTCAGCTAAAAGTATGGCATAATTTGGTTTATTTTCATTTTCTCGGAAACTAGTAGGCCTAGAATTAAGATTTTTGGTTTAAAATGTTCGTAATGAATGCCTCTACAAATCTTGTTATGGTCAAAACCACGCCAGACTTACCGTTTTGAGAAAAAATATGTGCATCGCACAATAACATACATATTTTTACATATTTTCAGCTAAAAGTATGGCATAATTTGGTTTATTTTCATTTTCTCGGAAACTAGTAGGCCTAGAATTAAGATTTTTGGTTTAAAATGTTCGTAATGAATGCCTCTACAAATCTTGTTATGGTCAAAACCACGCCAGACTTACCGTTTTTGAGAAAAAATATGTGCATCGCACAATAACATACATATTTTTACATATTTTCAGCTAAAAGTATGGCATAATTTGGTTTATTTTCATTTTCTCGGAAACTAGTAGGCCTAGAATTAAGATTTTTGGTTTAAAATGTTCGTAATGAATGCCTCTACAAATCTTGTTATGGTCAAAACCACGCCAGACTTACCGTTTTTGAGAAAAAATATGTGCATCGCACAATAACATACATATTTTTACATATTTTCAGCTAAAAGTATGGCATAATTTGGTTTATTTTCATTTTCTCGGAAACTAGTAGGCCTAGAATTAAGATTTTTGGTTTAAAATGTTCGTAATGAATGCCTCTACAAATCTTGTTATGGTCAAAACCACGCCAGACTTACCGTTTTTGAGAAAAAATATGTGCATCGCACAATAACATACATATTTTTACATATTTTCAGCTAAAAGTATGGCATAATTTGGTTTATTTTCATTTTCTCGGAAACTAGTAGGCCTAGAATTAAGATTTTGGTTTAAAATGTTCGTAATGAATGCCTCTACAAATCTTATGGTCAAAACCACGCCAGACTTACCGTTTTTGAGAAAAAATATGTGCATCGCACAATAACATACATATTTTTACATATTTTCAGCTAAAAGTATGGCATAATTTGGTTTATTTTCATTTTCTCGGAAACTAGTAGGCCTAGAATTAAGATTTTTGGTTTAAAATGTTCGTAATGAATGCCTCTACAAATCTTGTTATGGTCAAAACCACGCCAGACTTACCGTTTTTGAGAAAAAATATGTGCATCGCACAATAACATACATATTTTTACATATTTTCAGCTAAAAGTATGGCATAATTTGGTTTATTTTCATTTTCTCGGAAACTAGTAGGCCTAGAATTAAGATTTTTGGTTTAAAATGTTCGTAATGAATGCCTCTACAAATCTTGTTATGGTCAAAACCACGCCAGACTTACCGTTTTTGAGAAAAAATATGTGCATCGCACAATAACATACATATTTTTACATATTTTCAGCTAAAAGTATGGCATAATTTGGTTTATTTTCATTTTCTCGGAAACTAGTAGGCCTAGAATTAAGATTTTTGGTTTAAAATGTTCGTAATGAATGCCTCTACAAATCTTGTTATGGTCAAAACCACGCCAGACTTACCGTTTTTGAGAAAAAAATATGTGCATCGCACAATAACATACATATTTTCAGCTAAAAGTATGGCATAATTTGGTTTATTTTCATTTTCTCGGAAACTAGTAGGCCTAGAATTAAGATTTTTGGTTTAAAATGTTCGTAATGAATGCCTCTACAAATCTTGTTATGGTCAAAACCACGCCAGACTTACCGTTTTTGAGAAAAAATATGTGCATCGCACAATAACATACATATTTTTACATATTTTCAGCTAAAAGTATGGCATAATTTGGTTTATTTTCATTTTCTCGGAAACTAGTAGGCCTAGAATTAAGATTTTTGGTTTAAAATGTTCGTAATGAATGCCTCTACAAATCTTGTCATGGTCAAAACCACGCCAGACTTACCGTTTTTGAGAAAAAATATGTGCATCGCACAATAACATACATATTTTTACATATTTTCAGCTAAAAGTATGGCATAATTTGGTTTATTTTCATTTTCTCGGAAACTAGTAGGCCTAGAATTAAGATTTTTGGTTTAAAATGTTCGTAATGAATGCCTCTACAAATCTTGTTATGGTCAAAACCACGCCAGACTTACCGTTTTTGAGAAAAAATATGTGCATCGCACAATAACATACATATTTTTACATATTTTCAGCTAAAAGTATGGCATAATTTGGTTTATTTTCATTTTCTCGGAAACTAGTAGGCCTAGAATTAAGATTTTTGGTTTAAAATGTTCGTAATGAATGCCTCTACAAATCTTGTTATGGTCAAAACCACGCCAGACTTACCGTTTTTGAGAAAAAATATGTGCATCGCACAATAACATACATATTTTCAGCTAAAAGTATGGCATAATTTGGTTTATTTTCATTTTCTCGGAAACTAGTAGGCCTAGAATTAAGATTTTTGGTTTAAAATGTTCGTAATGAATGCCTCTACAAATCTTGTTATGGTCAAAACCACGCCAGACTTACCGTTTTTGAGAAAAAATATGTGCATCGCACAATAACATACATATTTTTACATATTTTCAGCTAAAAGTATGGCATAATTTGGTTTATTTTCATTTTCTCGGAAACTAGTAGGCCTAGAATTAAGATTTTTGGTTTAAAATGTTCGTAATGAATGCCTCTACAAATCTTGTTATGGTCAAAACCACGCCAGACATACCGTTTTTGAGAAAAAATATGTGCATCGCACAATAACATACATATTTTCAGCTAAAAGTATGGCATAATTTGGTTTATTTTCATTTTCTCGGAAACTAGTAGGCCTAGAATTAAGATTTTTGGTTTAAAATGTTCGTTATGAATGCCTCTACAAATCTTGTTATGGTCAAAACCACGCCAGACTTACCGTTTTTGAGAAAAAATATGTGCATCGCACAATAACATACATATTTTTACATATTTTCAGCTAAAAGTATGCCATAATTTGGTTTATTTTCATTTTCTCGGAAACTAGTAGGCCTAGAATTAAGATTTTTGGTTTAAAATGTTCGTAATGAATGCCTCTACAAATCTTGTTATGGTCAAAACCACGCCAGACTTACCGTTTTTGAGAAAAAATATGTGCATCGCACAATAACATACATATTTTTACATATTTTCAGCTAAAAGTATGGCATAATTTGGTTTATTTTCATTTTCTCGGAAACTAGTAGGCCTAGAATTAAGATTTTTGGTTTAAAATGTTCGTAATGAATGCCTCTACAAATCTTGTTATGGTCAAAACCACGCCAGACTTACCGTTTTTGAGAAAAAATATGTGCATCGCACAATAACATACATATTTTTACATATTTTCAGCTAAAAGTATGGCATAATTTGGTTTATTTTCATTTTCTCGGAAACTAGTAGGCCTAGAATTAAGATTTTTGATTTAAAATGTTCGTAATGAATGCCTCTACAAATCTTGTTATGGTCAAAACCACGCCAGACTTACCGTTTTTGAGAAAAAATATGTGCATCGCACAATAACATACATATTTTTACATATTTTCAGCTAAAAGTATGGCATAATTTGGTTTATTTTCATTTTCTCGGAAACTAGTAGGCCTAGAATTAAGATTTTTGGTTTAAAATGTTCGTAATGAATGCCTCTACAAATCTTGTTATGGTCAAAACCACGCCAGA
>CAKNEX010000057.1:0-32348 GCA_930367185.1 Myathropa florea | reverse complement strand
ATTGTGCGATGCACATATTTTTTCTCAAAAACGGTAAGTCTGGCGTGGTTTTGACCATAACAAGATTTGTAGAGGCATTCATTACGAACATTTTAAACCAAAAAAATCTTAATTCTAGGCCTACTAGTTTCGGAGGAAAATGAAAATAAACCAAATTATGCCATACTTTTAGCTGAAAATATGTAAAAATATGTATGTTATTGTGCGATGCACATATTTTTTCTCAAAAACGGTAAGTCTGGCGTGGTTTTGACCATAACAAGATTTGTAGAGGCATTCATTACGAACATTTTAAACCAAAAATCTTAATTCTAGGCCTACTAGTTTCCGAGAAAATGAAAATAAACCAAATTATGCCATACTTTTAGCTGAAAATATGTATGTTATTGTGCGATGCACATATTTTTTCTCAAAAACGGTAAGTCTGGCGTGGTTTTGACCATAACAAGATTTGTAGAGGCATTCATTACGAACATTTTAAACCAAAAAATCTTTATTCTAGGCCTACTAGTTTCCGAGAAAATGAAAATAAACCAAATTATGCCATACTTTTAGCTGAAAATATGTAAAAATATGTATGTTATTGTGCGATGCACATATTTTTTCTCAAAAACGGTAAGTCTGGCGTGGTTTTGACCATAACAAGATTTGTAGAGGCATTCATTACGAACATTTTAAACCAA
The DNA here is from genome assembly GCA_930367185.1 of Myathropa florea. Classification (NCBI taxonomy): domain Eukaryota; kingdom Metazoa; phylum Arthropoda; class Insecta; order Diptera; family Syrphidae; genus Myathropa; species Myathropa florea. Next base: position 31,665 of record CAKNEX010000057.1, on the reverse strand, counting down.
AAATCTTAATTCTAGGCCTACTAGTTTCCGAGAAAATGAAAATAAACCAAATTATGCCATACTTTTAGCTGAAAATATGTAAAAATATGTATGTTATTGTGCGATGCACATATTTTTTTCTCAAAAACGGTAAGTCTGGCGTGGTTTTGACCATAACAAGATTTGTAGAGGCATTCATTACGAACATTTTAAACCAAAAATCTTAATTCTAGGCCTACTAGTTTCCGAGAAAATGAAAATAAACCAAATTATGCCATACTTTTAGCTGAAAATATGTATGTTATTGTGCGATGCACATATTTTTTCTCAAAAACGGTAAGTCTGGCGTGGTTTTGACCATAACAAGATTTGTAGAGGCATTCATTACGAACATTTTAAACCAAAAATCTTTATTCTAGGCCTACTAGTTTCCGAGAAAATGAAAATAAACCAAATTATGCCATACTTTTAGCTGAAAATATGTATGTTATTGTGCGATGCACATATTTTTTCTCAAAAACGGTAAGTCTGGCGTGGTTTTGACCATAACAAGATTTGTAGAGGCATTCATTACGAACATTTTAAACCAAAAATCTTAATTCTAGGCCTACTAGTTTCCGAGAAAATGAAAATAAACCAAATTATGCCATACTTTTAGCTGAAAATATGTAAAAATATGTATGTTATTGTGCGATGCACATATTTTTTCTCAAAAACGGTAAGTCTGGCGTGGTTTTGACCATAACAAGATTTGTAGAGGCATTCATTACGAACATTTTAAACCAAAAATCTTAATTCTAGGCCTACTAGTTTCCGAGAAAATGAAAATAAACCAAATTATGCCATACTTTTAGCTGAAAATATGTATGTTATTGTGCGATGCACATATTTTTTCTCAAAAACGGTAAGTCTGGCGTGGTTTTGACCATAACAAGATTTGTAGAGGCATTCATTACGAACATTTTAAACCAAAAATCTTAATTCTAGGCCTACTAGTTTCCGAGAAAATGAAAATAAACCAAATTATGCCATACTTTTAGCTGAAAATATGTATGTTATTGTGCGATGCACATATTTTTTCTCAAAAACGGTAAGTCTGGCGTGGTTTTGACCATAACAAGATTTGTAGAGGCATTCATTACGAACATTTTAAACCAAAAATCTTAATTCTAGGCCTACTAGTTTCCGAGAAAATGAAAATAAACCAAATTATGCCATACTTTTAGCTGAAAATATGTATGTTATTGTGCGATGCACAGATTTTTTCTCAAAAACGGTAAGTCTGGCGTGGTTTTGACCATAACAAGATTTGTAGAGGCATTCATTACGAACATTTTAAACCAAAAATCTTAATTCTAGGCCTACTAGTTTCCGAGAAAATGAAAATAAACCAAATTATGCCATACTTTTAGCTGAAAATATGTAAAAATATGTATGTTATTGTGCGATGCACATATTTTTTCTCAAAAACGGTAAGTCTGGCGTGGTTTTGACCATAACAAGATTTGTAGAGGCATTCATTACGAACATTTTAAACCAAAAATCTTAATTCTAGGCCTACTAGTTTCCGAGAAAATGAAAATAAACCAAATTATGCCATACTTTTAGCTGAAAATATGTATGTTATTGTGCGATGCACATATTTTTTCTCAAAAACGGTAAGTCTGGCGTGGTTTTGACCATAACAAGATTTGTAGAGGCATTCATTACGAACATTTTAAACCAAAAATCTTAATTCTAGGCCTACTAGTTTCCGAGAAAATGAAAATAAACCAAATTATGCCATACTTTTAGCTGAAAATATGTAAAAATATGTATGTTATTGTGCGATGCACATATTTTTTCTCAAAAACGGTAAGTCTGGCGTGGTTTTGACCATAACAAGATTTGTAGAGGCATTCATTACGAACATTTTAAACCAAAATCTTAATTCTAGGCCTACTAGTTTCCGAGAAAATGAAAATAAACCAAATTATGCAATACTTTTAGCTGAAAATATGTAAAAATATGTATGTTATTGTGCGATGCACATATTTTTTCTCAAAAACGGTAAGTCTGGCGTGGTTTTGACCATAACAAGATTTGTAGAGGCATTCATTACGAACATTTTAAACCAAAAATCTTAATTCTAGGCCTACTAGTTTCCGAGAAAATGAAAATAAACCAAATTATGCCATACTTTTAGCTGAAAATATGTATGTTATTGTGCGATGCACATATTTTTTCTCAAAAACGGTAAGTCTGGCGTGGTTTTGACCATAACAAGATTTGTAGAGGCATTCATTACGAACATTTTAAACCAAAAATCTTAATTCTAGGCCTACTAGTTTCCGAGAAAATGAAAATAAACCAAATTATGCCATACTTTTAGCTGAAAATATGTATGTTTTTGTGCGATGCACATATTTTTTCTCAAAAACGGTAAGTCTGGCGTGGTTTTGACCATAACAAGATTTGTAGAGGCATTCATTACGAACATTTTAAACCAAAAATCTTAATTCTAGGCCTACTAGTTTCCGAGAAAATGAAAATAAACCAAATTATGCCATACTTTTAGCTGAAAATATGTATGTTATTGTGCGATGCACATATTTTTTCTCAAAAACGGTAAGTCTGGCGTGGTTTTGACCATAACAAGATTTGTAGAGGCATTCATTACGAACATTTTAAACCAAAAATCTTAATTCTAGGCCTACTAGTTTCCGAGAAAATGAAAATAAACCAAATTATGCCATACTTTTAGCTGAAAATATGTATGTTATTGTGCGATGCACATATTTTTTCTCAAAAACGGTAAGTCTGGCGTGGTTTTGACCATAACAAGATTTGTAGAGGCATTCATTACGAACATTTTAAACCAAAAATCTTAATTCTAGGCCTACTAGTTTCCGAGAAAATGAAAATAAACCAAATTATGCCATACTTTTAGCTGAAAATATGTATGTTATTGTGCGATGCACATATTTTTTCTCAAAAACGGTAAGTCTGGCGTGGTTTTGACCATAACAAGATTTGTAGAGGCATTCATTACGAACATTTTAAACCAAAAATCTTAATTCTAGGCCTACTAGTTTCCGAGAAAATGAAAATAAACCAAATTATGCCATACTTTTAGCTGAAAATATGTATGTTATTGTGCGATGCACATATTTTTTCTCAAAAACGGTAAGTCTGGCGTGGTTTTGACCATAACAAGATTTGTAGAGGCATTCATTACGAACATTTTAAACCAAAAATCTTAATTCTAGGCCTACTAGTTTCCGAGAAAATGAAAATAAACCAAATTATGCCATACTTTTAGCTGAAAATATGTATGTTATTGTGCGATGCACATATTTTTTCTCAAAAACGGTAAGTCTGGCGTGGTTTTGACCATAACAAGATTTGTAGAGGCATTCATTACGAACATTTTAAACCAAAAATCTTAATTCTAGGCCTACTAGTTTCCGAGAAAATGAAAATAAACCAAATTATGCCATACTTTTAGCTGAAAATATGTAAAAATATGTATGTTATTGTGCGATGCACATATTTTTTCTCAAAAACGGTAAGTCTGGCGTGGTTTTGACCATAACAAGATTTGTAGAGGCATTCATTACGAACATTTTAAACCAAAAATCTTAATTCTAGGCCTACTAGTTTCCGAGAAAATGAAAATAAACCAAATTATGCCATACTTTTAGCTGAAAATATGTAAAAATATGTATGTTATTGTGCGATGCACATATTTTTTCTCAAAAACGGTAAGTCTGGCGTGGTTTTGACCATAACAAGATTTGTAGAGGCATTCATTACGAACATTTTAAACCAAAAATCTTTATTCTAGGCCTACTAGTTTCCGAGAAAATGAAAATAAACCAAATTATGCCATACTTTTAGCTGAAAATATGTATGTTATTGTGCGATGCACATATTTTTTCTCAAAAACGGTAAGTCTGGCGTGGTTTTGACCATAACAAGATTTGTAGAGGCATTCATTACGAACATTTTAAACCAAAAATCTTAATTCTAGGCCTACTAGTTCACGAGAAAATGAAAATAAACCAAATTATGCCATACTTTTAGCTGAAAATATGTATGTTATTGTGCGATGCACATATTTTTTCTCAAAAACGGTAAGTCTGGCGTGGTTTTGACCATAACAAGATTTGTAGAGGCATTCATTACGAACATTTTAAACCAAAAATCTTAATTCTAGGCCTACTAGTTTCCGAGAAAATGAAAATAAACCAAATTATGCCATACTTTTAGCTGAAAATATGTAAAAATATGTATGTTATTGTGCGATGCACATATTTTTTCTCAAAAACGGTAAGTCTGGCGTGGTTTTGACCATAACAAGATTTGTAGAGGCATTCATTACGAACATTTTAAACCAAAAATCTTAATTCTAGGCCTACTAGTTTCCGAGAAAATGAAAATAAACCAAATTATGCCATACTTTTAGCTGAAAATATGTATGTTATTGTGCGATGCACATATTTTTTCTCAAAAACGGTAAGTCTGGCGTGGTTTTGACCATAACAAGATTTGTAGAGGCATTCATTACGAACATTTTAAACCAAAAATCTTAATTCTAGGCCTACTAGTTTCCGAGAAAATGAAAATAAACCAAATTATGCCATACTTTTAGCTGAAAATATGTATGTTATTGTGCGATGCACATATTTTTTCTCAAAAACGGTAAGTCTGGCGTGGTTTTGACCATAACAAGATTTGTAGAGGCATTCATTACGAACATTTTAAACCAAAAATCTTAATTCTAGGCCTACTAGTTTCCGAGAAAATGAAAATAAACCAAATTATGCCATACTTTTAGCTGAAAATATGTAAAAATATGTATGTTATTGTGCGATGCACATATTTTTTCTCAAAAACGGTAAGTCTGGCGTGGTTTTGACCATAACAAGATTTGTAGAGGCATTCATTACGAACATTTTAAACCAAAAATCTTAATTCTAGGCCTACTAGTTTCCGAGAAAATGAAAATAAACCAAATTATGCCATACTTTTAGCTGAAAATATGTATGTTATTGTGCGATGCACATATTTTTTCTCAAAAACGGTAAGTCTGGCGTGGTTTTGACCATAACAAGATTTGTAGAGGCATTCATTACGAACATTTTAAACCAAAAATCTTAATTCTAGGCCTACTAGTTTCCGAGAAAATGAAAATAAACCAAATTATGCCATACTTTTAGCTGAAAATATGTAAAAATATGTATGTTATTGTGCGATGCACATATTTTTTCTCAAAAACGGTAAGTCTGGCGCGGTTTTGACCATAACAAGATTTGTAGAGGCATTCATTACGAACATTTTAAACCAAAAATCTTTATTCTAGGCCTACTAGTTTCCGAGAAAATGAAAATAAACCAAATTATGCCATACTTTTAGCTGAAAATATGTAAAAATATGTATGTTATTGTGCGATGCACATATTTTTTCTCAAAAACGGTAAGTCTGGCGTGGTTTTGACCATAACAAGATTTGTAGAGGCATTCATTACGAACATTTTAAACCAAAAATCTTAATTCTAGGCCTACTAGTTTCCGAGAAAATGAAAATAAACCAAATTATGCCATACTTTTAGCTGAAAATATGTAAAAATATGTATGTTATTGTGCGATGCACATATTTTTTCTCAAAAACGGTAAGTCTGGCGTGGTTTTGACCATAACAAGATTTGTAGAGGCATTCATTACGAACATTTTAAACCAAAAATCTTAATTCTAGGCCTACTAGTTTCCGAGAAAATGAAAATAAACCAAATTATGCCATACTTTTAGCTGAAAATATGTATGTTATTGTGCGATGCACATATTTTTTCTCAAAAACGGTAAGTCTGGCGTGGTTTTGACCATAACAAGATTTGTAGAGGCATTCATTACGAACATTTTAAACCAAAAATCTTAATTCTAGGCCTACTAGTTTCCGAGAAAATGAAAATAAACCAAATTATGCCATACTTTTAGCTGAAAATATGTATGTTATTGTGCGATGCACATATTTTTTCTCAAAAACGGTAAGTCTGGCGTGGTTTTGACCATAACAAGATTTGTAGAGGCATTCATTACGAACATTTTAAACCAAAAATCTTAATTCTAGGCCTACTAGTTTCCGAGAAAATGAAAATAAACCAAATTATGCCATACTTTTAGCTGAAAATATGTATGTTATTGTGCGATGCACATATTTTTTCTCAAAAACGGTAAGTCTGGCGTGGTTTTGACCATAACAAGATTTGTAGAGGCATTCATTACGAACATTTTAAACCAAAAATCTTAATTCTAGGCCTACTAGTTTCCGAGAAAATGAAAATAAACCAAATTATGCCATACTTTTAGCTGAAAATATGTAAAAATATGTATGTTATTGTGCGATGCACATATTTTTTCTCAAAAACGGTAAGTCTGGCGTGGTTTTGACCATAACAAGATTTGTAGAGGCATTCATTACGAACATTTTAAACCAAAAATCTTAATTCTAGGCCTACTAGTTTCCGAGAAAATGAAAATAAACCAAATTATGCAATACTTTTAGCTGAAAATATGTAAAAATATGTATGTTATTGTGCGATGCACATATTTTTTCTCAAAAACGGTAAGTCTGGCGTGGTTTTGACCATAACAAGATTTGTAGAGGCATTCATTACGAACATTTTAAACCAAAAATCTTAATTCTAGGCCTACTAGTTTCCGAGAAAATGAAAATAAACCAAATTATGCCATACTTTTAGCTGAAAATATGTAAAAATATGTATGTTATTGTGCGATGCACATATTTTTTCTCAAAAACGGTAAGTCTGGCGTGGTTTTGACCATAACAAGATTTGTAGAGGCATTCATTACGAACATTTTAAACTAAAAATCTTAATTCTAGGCCTACTAGTTTCCGAGAAAATGAAAATAAACCAAATTATGCCATACTTTTAGCTGAAAATATGTAAAAATATGTATGTTATTGTGCGATGCACATATTTTTTCTCAAAAACGGTAAGTCTGGCGTGGTTTTGGCCATAACAAGATTTGTAGAGGCATTCATTACGAACATTTTAAACCAAAAATCTTAATTCTAGGCCTACTAGTTTCCGAGAAAATGAAAATAAACCAAATTATGCCATACTTTTAGCTGAAAATATGTATGTTATTGTGCGATGCACATATTTTTTCTCAAAAACGGTAAGTCTGGCGTGGTTTTGACCATAACAAGATTTGTAGAGGCATTCATTACGAACATTTTAAACCAAAAATCTTAATTCTAGGCCTACTAGTTTCCGAGAAAATGAAAATAAACCAAATTATGCCATACTTTTAGCTGAAAATATGTAAAAATATGTATGTTATTGTGCGATGCACATATTTTTTCTCAAAAACGGTAAGTCTGGCGTGGTTTTGACCATAACAAGATTTGTAGAGGCATTCATTACGAACATTTTAAACTAAAAATCTTAATTCTAGGCCTACTAGTTTCCGAGAAAATGAAAATAAACCAAATTATGCCATACTTTTAGCTGAAAATATGTAAAAATATGTATGTTATTGTGCGATGCACATATTTTTTCTCAAAAACGGTAAGTCTGGCGTGGTTTTGACCATAACAAGATTTGTAGAGGCATTCATTACGAACATTTTAAACTAAAAATCTTAATTCTAGGCCTACTAGTTTCCGAGAAAATGAAAATAAACCAAATTATGCCATACTTTTAGCTGAAAATATGTATGTTATTGTGCGATGCACATATTTTTTCTCAAAAACGGTAAGTCTGGCGTGGTTTTGACCATAACAAGATTTGTAGAGGCATTCATTACGAACATTTTAAACCAAAAATCTTAATTCTAGGCCTACTAGTTTCCGAGAAAATGAAAATAAACCAAATTATGCCATACTTTTAGCTGAAAATATGTAAAAATATGTATGTTATTGTGCGATGCACATATTTTTTCTCAAAAACGGTAAGTCTGGCGTGGTTTTGACCATAACAAGATTTGTAGAGGCATTCATTACGAACATTTTAAACTAAAAATCTTAATTCTAGGCCTACTAGTTTCCGAGAAAATGAAAATAAACCAAATTATGCCATACTTTTAGCTGAAAATATGTAAAAATATGTATGTTATTGTGCGATGCACATATTTTTTCTCAAAAACGGTAAGTCTGGCGTGGTTTTGGCCATAACAAGATTTGTAGAGGCATTCATTACGAACATTTTAAACCAAAAATCTTAATTCTAGGCCTACTAGTTTCCGAGAAAATGAAAATAAACCAAATTATGCCATACTTTTAGCTGAAAATATGTATGTTATTGTGCGATGCACATATTTTTTCTCAAAAACGGTAAGTCTGGCGTGGTTTTGACCATAACAAGATTTGTAGAGGCATTCATTACGAACATTTTAAACCAAAAATCTTAATTCTAGGCCTACTAGTTTCCGAGAAAATGAAAATAAACCAAATTATGCCATACTTTTAGCTGAAAATATGTAAAAATATGTATGTTATTGTGCGATGCACATATTTTTTCTCAAAAACGGTAAGTCTGGCGTGGTTTTGACCATAACAAGATTTGTAGAGGCATTCATTACGAACATTTTAAACTAAAAATCTTAATTCTAGGCCTACTAGTTTCCGAGAAAATGAAAATAAACCAAATTATGCCATACTTTTAGCTGAAAATATGTAAAAATATGTATGTTATTGTGCGATGCACATATTTTTTCTCAAAAACGGTAAGTCTGGCGTGGTTTTGACCATAACAAGATTTGTAGAGGCATTCATTACGAACATTTTAAACTAAAAATCTTAATTCTAGGCCTACTAGTTTCCGAGAAAATGAAAATAAACCAAATTATGCCATACTTTTAGCTGAAAATATGTAAAAATATGTATGTTATTGTGCGATGCACATATTTTTTCTCAAAAACGGTAAGTCTGGCGTGGTTTTGACCATAACAAGATTTGTAGAGGCATTCATTACGAACATTTTAAACCAAAAATCTTAATTCTAGGCCTACTAGTTTCCGAGAAAATGAAAATAAACCAAATTATGCCATACTTTTAGCTGAAAATATGTAAAAATATGTATGTTATTGTGCGATGCACATATTTTTTCTCAAAAACGGTAAGTCTGGCGTGGTTTTGACCATAACAAGATTTGTAGAGGCATTCATTACGAACATTTTAAACCAAAAATCTTAATTCTAGGCCTACTAGTTTCCGAGAAAATGAAAATAAACCAAATTATGCCATACTTTTAGCTGAAAATATGTATGTTATTGTGCGATGCACATATTTTTTCTCAAAAACGGTAAGTCTGGCGTGGTTTTGACCATAACAAGATTTGTAGAGGCATTCATTACGAACATTTTAAACCAAAAATCTTAATTCTAGGCCTACTAGTTTCCGAGAAAATGAAAATAAACCAAATTATGCCATACTTTTAGCTGAAAATATGTAAAAATATGTATGTTATTGTGCGATGCACATATTTTTTCTCAAAAACGGTAAGTCTGGCGTGGTTTTGACCATAACAAGATTTGTAGAGGCATTCATTACGAACATTTTAAACCAAAAATCTTAATTCTAGGCCTACTAGTTTCCGAGAAAATGAAAATAAACCAAATTATGTCATACTTTTAGCTGAAAATATGTATGTTATTGTGCGATGCACATATTTTTTCTCAAAAACGGTAAGTCTGGCGTGGTTTTGACCATAACAAGATTTGTAGAGGCATTCATTACGAACATTTTAAACCAAAAATCTTAATTCTAGGCCTACTAGTTTCCGAGAAAATGAAAATAAACCAAATTATGCCATACTTTTAGCTGAAAATATGTAAAAATATGTATGTTATTGTGCGATGCACATATTTTTTCTCAAAAACGGTAAGTCTGGCGTGGTTTTGACCATAACAAGATTTGTAGAGGCATTCATTACGAACATTTTAAACCAAAAATCTTTATTCTAGGCCTACTAGTTTCCGAGAAAATGAAAATAAACCAAATTATGCCATACTTTTAGCTGAAAATATGTAAAAATATGTATGTTATTGTGCGATGCACATATTTTTTCTCAAAAACGGTAAGTCTGGCGTGGTTTTGACCATAACAAGATTTGTAGAGGCATTCATTACGAACATTTTAAACCAAAAATCTTAATTCTAGGCCTACTAGTTTCCGAGAAAATGAAAATAAACCAAATTATGCCATACTTTTAGCTGAAAATATGTAAAAATATGTATGTTATTGTGCGATGCACATATTTTTTCTCAAAAACGGTAAGTCTGGCGTGGTTTTGACCATAACAAGATTTGTAGAGGCATTCATTACGAACATTTTAAACCAAAAATCTTTATTCTAGGCCTACTTGTTTCCGAGAAAATGAAAATAAACCAAATTATGCCATACTTTTAGCTGAAAATATGTATGTTATTGTGCGATGCACATATTTTTTCTCAAAAACGGTAAGTCTGGCGTGGTTTTGACCATAACAAGATTTGTAGAGGCATTCATTACGAACATTTTAAACCAAAAATCTTAATTCTAGGCCTACTAGTTTCCGAGAAAATGAAAATAAACCAGATTATGCCATACTTTTAGCTGAAAATATGTATGTTATTGTGCGATGCACATATTTTTTCTCAAAAACGGTAAGTCTGGCGTGGTTTTGACCATAACAAGATTTGTAGAGGCATTCATTACGAACATTTTAAACCAAAAATCTTAATTCTAGGCCTACTAGTTTCCGAGAAAATGAAAATAAACCAAATTATGCCATACTTTTAGCTGAAAATATGTAAAAATATGTATGTTATTGTGCGATGCACATATTTTTTCTCAAAAACGGTAAGTCTGGCGTGGTTTTGACCATAACAAGATTTGTAGAGGCATTCATTACGAACATTTTAAACCAAAAATCTTAATTCTAGGCCTACTAGTTTCCGAGAAAATGAAAATAAACCAAATTATGCCATACTTTTAGCTGAAAATATGTATGTTATTGTGCGATGCACATATTTTTTCTCAAAAACGGTAAGTCTGGCGTGGTTTTGACCATAACAAGATTTGTAGAGGCATTCATTACGAACATTTTAAACCAAAAATCTTAATTCTAGGCCTACTAGTTTCCGAGAAAATGAAAATAAACCAAATTATGCCATACTTTTAGCTGAAAATATGTAAAAATATGTATGTTATTGTGCGATGCACATATTTTTTCTCAAAAACGGTAAGTCTGGCGTGGTTTTGACCATAACAAGATTTGTAGAGGCATTCATTACGAACATTTTAAACCAAAAATCTTAATTCTAGGCCTACTAGTTTCCGAGAAAATGAAAATAAACCAAATTATGCCATACTTTTAGCTGAAAATATGTATGTTATTGTGCGATGCACATATTTTTTCTCAAAAACGGTAAGTCTGGCGTGGTTTTGACCATAACAAGATTTGTAGAGGCATTCATTACGAACATTTTAAACCAAAAATCTTAATTCTAGGCCTACTAGTTTCCGAGAAAATGAAAATAAACCAAATTATGCCATACTTTTAGCTGAAAATATGTAAAAATATGTATGTTATTGTGCGATGCACATATTTTTTCTCAAAAACGGTAAGTCTGGCGTGGTTTTGACCATAACAAGATTTGTAGAGGCATTCATTACGAACATTTTAAACCAAAAATCTTTATTCTAGGCCTACTAGTTTCCGAGAAAATGAAAATAAACCAAATTATGCCATACTTTTAGCTGAAAATATGTAAAAATATGTATGTTATTGTGCGATGCACATATTTTTTCTCAAAAACGGTAAGTCTGGCGTGGTTTTGACCATAACAAGATTTGTAGAGGCATTCATTACGAACATTTTAAACCAAAAATCTTAATTCTAGGCCTACTAGTTTCCGAGAAAATGAAAATAAACCAAATTATGCCATACTTTTAGCTGAAAATATGTAAAAATATGTATGTTATTGTGCGATGCACATATTTTTTCTCAAAAACGGTAAGTCTGGCGTGGTTTTGACCATAACAAGATTTGTAGAGGCATTCATTACGAACATTTTAAACCAAAAATCTTAATTCTAGGCCTACTAGTTTCCGAGAAAATGAAAATAAACCAAATTATGCCATACTTTTAGCTGAAAATATGTAAAAATATGTATGTTATTGTGCGATGCACATATTTTTTCTCAAAAACGGTAAGTCTGGCGTGGTTTTGACCATAACAAGATTTGTAGAGGCATTCATTACGAACATTTTAAACCAAAAATCTTAATTTTAGGCCTACTAGTTTCCGAGAAAATGAAAATAAACCAAATTATGCCATACTTTTAGCTGAAAATATGTATGTTATTGTGCGATGCACATATTTTTTCTCAAAAACGGTAAGTCTGGCGTGGTTTTGACCATAACAAGATTTGTAGAGGCATTCATTACGAACATTTTAAACCAAAAATCTTAATTCTAGGCCTACTAGTTTCCGAGAAAATGAAAATAAACCAAATTATGCCATACTTTTAGCTGAAAATATGTAAAAATATGTATGTTATTGTGCGATGCACATATTTTTTCTCAAAAACGGTAAGTCTGGCGTGGTTTTGACCATAACAAGATTTGTAGAGGCATTCATTACGAACATTTTAAACCAAAAATCTTAATTCTAGGCCTACTAGTTTCCGAGAAAATGAAAATAAACCAAATTATGCCATACTCTTAGCTGAAAATATGTATGTTATTGTGCGATGCACATATTTTTTCTCAAAAACGGTAAGTCTGGCGTGGTTTTGACCATAACAAGATTTGTAGAGGCATTCATTACGAACATTTTAAACCAAAAATCTTAATTCTAGGCCTACTAGTTTCCGAGAAAATGAAAATAAACCAAATTATGCCATACTTTTAGCTGAAAATATGTATGTTATTGTGCGATGCACATATTTTTTCTCAAAAACGGTAAGTCTGGCGTGGTTTTGACCATAACAAGATTTGTAGAGGCATTCATTACGAACATTTCAAAACAAAAATCTTAATTCTAGGCCTACTAGTTTCCGAGAAAATGAAAATAAACCAAATTATGCCATACTTTTAGCTGAAAATATGTATGTTATTGTGCGATGCACATATTTTTTCTCAAAAACGGTAAGTCTGGCGTGGTTTTGACCATAACAAGATTTGTAGAGGCATTCATTACGAACATTTTAAACCAAAAATCTTAATTCTAGGCCTACTAGTTTCCGAGAAAATGAAAATAAACCAAATTATGCCATACTTTTAGCTGAAAATATGTAAAAATATGTATGTTATTGTGCGATGCACATATTTTTTCTCAAAAACGGTAAGTCTGGCGTGGTTTTGACCATAACAAGATTTGTAGAGGCATTCATTACGAACATTTTAAACCAAAAATCTTAATTCTAGGCCTACTAGTTTCCGAGAAAATGAAAATAAACCAAATTATGCCATACTTTTAGCTGAAAATATGTAAAAATATGTATGTTATTGTGCGATGCACATATTTTTTCTCAAAAACGGTAAGTCTGGCGTGTTTTTGACCATAACAAGATTTGTAGAGGCATTCATTACGAACATTTTAAACCAAAAATCTTAATTCTAGGCCTACTAGTTTCCGAGAAAATGAAAATAAACCAAATTATGCCATACTTTTAGCTGAAAATATGTATGTTATTGTGCGATGCACATATTTTTTCTCAAAAACGGTAAGTCTGGCGTGGTTTTGACCATAACAAGATTTGTAGAGGCATTCATTACGAACATTTTAAACCAAAAATCTTAATTCTAGGCCTACTAGTTTCCGAGAAAATGAAAATAAACCAAATTATGCCATACTTTTAGCTGAAAATATGTATGTTATTGTGCGATGCACATATTTTTTCTCAAAAACGGTAAGTCTGGCGTGGTTTTGACCATAACAAGATTTGTAGAGGCATTCATTACGAACATTTTAAACCAAAAATCTTTATTCTAGGCCTACTAGTTTCCGAGAAAATGAAAATAAACCAAATTATGCCATACTTTTAGCTGAAAATATGTAAAAATATGTATGTTATTGTGCGATGCACATATTTTTTCTCAAAAACGGTAAGTCTGGCGTGGTTTTGACCATAACAAGATTTGTAGAGGCATTCATTACGAACATTTTAAACCAAAAATCTTAATTCTAGGCCTACTAGTTTCCGAGAAAATGAAAATAAACCAAATTATGCCATACTTTTAGCTGAAAATATGTAAAAATATGTATGTTATTGTGCGATGCACATATTTTTTCTCAAAAACGGTAAGTCTGGCGTGGTTTTGACCATAACAAGATTTGTAGAGGCATTCATTACGAACATTTTAAACCAAAAATCTTAATTCTAGGCCTACTAGTTTCCGAGAAAATGAAAATAAACCAAATTATGCCATACTTTTAGCTGAAAATATGTATGTTATTGTGCGATGCACATATTTTTTCTCAAAAACGGTAAGTCTGGCGTGGTTTTGACCATAACAAGATTTGTAGAGGCATTCATTACGAACATTTTAAACCAAAAATCTTAATTCTAGGCCTACTAGTTTCCGAGAAAATGAAAATAAACCAAATTATGCCATACTTTTAGCTGAAAATATGTATGTTATTGTGCGATGCACATATTTTTTCTCAAAAACGGTAAGTCTGGCGTGGTTTTGACCATAACAAGATTTGTAGAGGCATTCATTACGAACATTTTAAACCAAAAATCTTTATTCTAGGCCTACTAGTTTCCGAGAAAATGAAAATAAACCAAATTATGCCATACTTTTAGCTGAAAATATGTAAAAATATGTATGTTATTGTGCGATGCACATATTTTTTCTCAAAAACGGTAAGTCTGGCGTGGTTTTGACCATAACAAGATTTGTAGAGGCATTCATTACGAACATTTTAAACCAAAAATCTTAATTCTAGGCCTACTAGTTTCCGAGAAAATGAAAATAAACCAAATTATGCCATACTTTTAGCTGAAAATATGTATGTTATTGTGCGATGCACATATTTTTTCTCAAAAACGGTAAGTCTGGCGTGGTTTTGACCATAACAAGATTTGTAGAGGCATTCATTACGAACATTTTAAACCAAAAATCTTTATTCTAGGCCTACTAGTTTCCGAGAAAATGAAAATAAACCAAATTATGCCATACTTTTAGCTGAAAATATGTATGTTATTGTGCGATGCACATATTTTTTCTCAAAAACGGTAAGTCTGGCGTGGTTTTGACCATAACAAGATTTGTAGAGGCATTCATTACGAACATTTTAAACCAAAAATCTTAATTCTAGGCCTACTAGTTTCCGAGAAAATGAAAATAAACCAAATTATGCCATACTTTTAGCTGAAAATATGTAAAAATATGTATGTTATTGTGCGATGCACATATTTTTTCTCAAAAACGGTAAGTCTGGCGTGTTTTTGACCATAACAAGATTTGTAGAGGCATTCATTACGAACATTTTAAACCAAAAATCTTAATTCTAGGCCTACTAGTTTCCGAGAAAATGAAAATAAACCAAATTATGCCATACTTTTAGCTGAAAATATGTATGTTATTGTGCGATGCACATATTTTTTCTCAAAAACGGTAAGTCTGGCGTGATTTTGACCATAACAAGATTTGTAGAGGCATTCATTACGAACATTTTAAACCAAAAATCTTAATTCTAGGCCTACTAGTTTCCGAGAAAATGAAAATATACCAAATATGTATGTTATTGTGCGATGCACATATTTTTTCTCAAAAACGGTAAGTCTGGCGTGGTTTTGACCGTAACAAGATTTGTAGAGGCATTCATTACGAACATTTTAAACCAAAAATCTTTATTCTAGGCCTACTAGTTTCCGAGAAAATGAAAATAAACCAAATTATGCCATACTTTTAGCTGAAAATATGTAAAAATATGTATGTTATTGTGCGATGCACATATTTTTTCTCAAAAACGGTAAGTCTGGCGTGGTTTTGACCATAACAAGATTTGTAGAGGCATTCATTACGAACATTTTAAACCAAAAATCTTAATTCTAGGCCTACTAGTTTCCGAGAAAATGAAAATAAACCAAATTATGCCATACTTTTAGCTGAAAATATGTATGTTATTGTGCGATGCACATATTTTTTCTCAAAAACGGTAAGTCTGGCGTGGTTTTGACCATAACAAGATTTGTAGAGGCATTCATTACGAACATTTTAAACCAAAAATCTTTATTCTAGGCCTACTAGTTTCCGAGAAAATGAAAATAAACCAAATTATGCCATACTTTTAGCTGAAAATATGTATGTTATTGTGCGATGCACATATTTTTTCTCAAAAACGGTAAGTCTGGCGTGGTTTTGACCATAACAAGATTTGTAGAGGCATTCATTACGAACATTTTAAACCAAAAATCTTAATTCTAGGCCTACTAGTTTCCGAGAAAATGAAAATAAACCAAATTATGCCATACTTTTAGCTGAAAATATGTAAAAATATGTATGTTATTGTGCGATGCACATATTTTTTCTCAAAAACGGTAAGTCTGGCGTGTTTTTGACCATAACAAGATTTGTAGAGGCATTCATTACGAACATTTTAAACCAAAAATCTTAATTCTAGGCCTACTAGTTTCCGAGAAAATGAAAATAAACCAAATTATGCCATACTTTTAGCTGAAAATATGTATGTTATTGTGCGATGCACATATTTTTTCTCAAAAACGGTAAGTCTGGCGTGATTTTGACCATAACAAGATTTGTAGAGGCATTCATTACGAACATTTTAAACCAAAAATCTTAATTCTAGGCCTACTAGTTTCCGAGAAAATGAAAATAAACCAAATTATGCCATACTTTTAGCTGAAAATATGTATGTTATTGTGCGATGCACATATTTTTTCTCAAAAACGGTAAGTCTGGCGTGGTTTTGACCATAACAAGATTTGTAGAGGCATTCATTACGAACATTTTAAACCAAAAATCTTTATTCTAGGCCTACTAGTTTCCGAGAAAATGAAAATAAACCAAATTATGCCATACTTTTAGCTGAAAATATGTAAAAATATGTATGTTATTGTGCGATGCACATATTTTTTCTCAAAAACGGTAAGTCTGGCGTGGTTTTGACCATAACAAGATTTGTAGAGGCATTCATTACGAACATTTTAAACCAAAAATCTTTATTCTAGGCCTACTAGTTTCCGAGAAAATGAAAATAAACCAAATTATGCCATACTTTTAGCTGAAAATATGTAAAAATATGTATGTTATTGTGCGATGCACATATTTTTTCTCAAAAACGGTAAGTCTGGCGTGGTTTTGACCATAACAAGATTTGTAGAGGCATTCATTACGAACATTTTAAACCAAAAATCTTTATTCTAGGCCTACTAGTTTCCGAGAAAATGAAAATAAACCAAATTATGCCATACTTTTAGCTGAAAATATGTATGTTATTGTGCGATGCACATATTTTTTCTCAAAGACGGTAAGTCTGGCGTGGTTTTGACCATAACAAGATTTGTAGAGGCATTCATTACGAACATTTTAAACCAAAAATCTTAATTCTAGGCCTACTAGTTTCCGAGAAAATGAAAATAAACCAAATTATGCCATACTTTTAGCTGAAAATATGTAAAAATATGTATGTTATTGTGCGATGCACATATTTTTTCTCAAAAACGGTAAGTCTGGCGTGGTTTTGACCATAACAAGATTTGTAGAGGCATTCATTACGAACATTTTAAACCAAAAATCTTAATTCTAGGCCTACTAGTTTCCGAGAAAATGAAAATAAACCAAATTATGCCATACTTTTAGCTGAAAATATGTAAAAATATGTATGTTATTGTGCGATGCACATATTTTTTCTCAAAAACGGTAAGTCTGGCGTGGTTTTGACCATAACAAGATTTGTAGAGGCATTCATTACGAACATTTTAAACCAAAAATCTTTATTCTAGGCCTACTAGTTTCCGAGAAAATGAAAATAAACCAAATTATGCCATACTTTTAGCTGAAAATATGTATGTTATTGTGCGATGCACATATTTTTTCTCAAAAACGGTAAGTCTGGCGTGGTTTTGACCATAACAAGATTTGTAGAGGCATTCATTACGAACATTTTAAACCAAAAATCTTAATTCTAGGCCTACTAGTTTCCGAGAAAATGAAAATAAACCAAATTATGCCATACTTTTAGCTGAAAATATGTAAAAATATGTATGTTATTGTGCGATGCACATATTTTTTCTCAAAAACGGTAAGTCTGGCGTGGTTTTGACCATAACAAGATTTGTAGAGGCATTCATTACGAACATTTTAAACCAAAAATCTTAATTCTAGGCCTACTAGTTTCCGAGAAAATGAAAATAAACCAAATTATGCCATACTTTTAGCTGAAAATATGTATGTTATTGTGCGATGCACATATTTTTTCTCAAAAACGGTAAGTCTGGCGTGGTTTTGACCATAACAAGATTTGTAGAGGCATTCATTACGAACATTTTAAACCAAAAATCTTAATTCTAGGCCTACTAGTTTCCGAGAAAATGAAAATAAACCAAATTATGCCATACTTTTAGCTGAAAATATGTATGTTATTGTGCGATGCACATATTTTTTCTCAAAAACGGTAAGTCTGGCGTGGTTTTGACCATAACAAGATTTGTAGAGGCATTCATTACGAACATTTTAAACCAAAAATCTTAATTCTAGGCCTACTAGTTTCCGAGAAAATGAAAATAAACCAAATTATGCCATACTTTTAGCTGAAAATATGTAAAAATATGTATGTTATTGTGCGATGCACATATTTTTTCTCAAAAACGGTAAGTCTGGCGTGGTTTTGACCATAACAAGATTTGTAGAGGCATTCATTACGAACATTTTAAACCAAAAATCTTAATTCTAGGCCTACTAGTTTCCGAGAAAATGAAAATAAACCAAATTATGCCATACTTTTAGCTGAAAATATGTAAAAATATGTATGTTATTGTGCGATGCACATATTTTTTCTCAAAAACGGTAAGTCTGGCGTGGTTTTGACCATAACAAGATTTGTAGAGGCATTCATTACGAACATTTTAAACCAAAAATCTTTATTCTAGGCCTACTAGTTTCCGAGAAAATGAAAATAAACCAAATTATGCCATACTTTTAGCTGAAAATATGTATGTTATTGTGCGATGCACATATTTTTTCTCAAAGACGGTAAGTCTGGCGTGGTTTTGACCATAACAAGATTTGTAGAGGCATTCATTACGAACATTTTAAACCAAAAATCTTAATTCTAGGCCTACTAGTTTCCGAGAAAATGAAAATAAACCAAATTATGCCATACTTTTAGCTGAAAATATGTAAAAATATGTATGTTATTGTGCGATGCACATATTTTTTCTCAAAAACGGTAAGTCTGGCGTGGTTTTGACCATAACAAGATTTGTAGAGGCATTCATTACGAACATTTTAAACCAAAAATCTTAATTCTAGGCCTACTAGTTTCCGAGAAAATGAAAATAAACCAAATTATGCCATACTTTTAGCTGAAAATATGTAAAAATATGTATGTTATTGTGCGATGCACATATTTTTTCTCAAAAACGGTAAGTCTGGCGTGGTTTTGACCATAACAAGATTTGTAGAGGCATTCATTACGAACATTTTAAACCAAAAATCTTTATTCTAGGCCTACTAGTTTCCGAGAAAATGAAAATAAACCAAATTATGCCATACTTTTAGCTGAAAATATGTATGTTATTGTGCGATGCACATATTTTTTCTCAAAAACGGTAAGTCTGGCGTGGTTTTGACCATAACAAGATTTGTAGAGGCATTCATTACGAACATTTTAAACCAAAAATCTTAATTCTAGGCCTACTAGTTTCCGAGAAAATGAAAATAAACCAAATTATGCCATACTTTTAGCTGAAAATATGTAAAAATATGTATGTTATTGTGCGATGCACATATTTTTTCTCAAAAACGGTAAGTCTGGCGTGGTTTTGACCATAACAAGATTTGTAGAGGCATTCATTACGAACATTTTAAACCAAAAATCTTAATTCTAGGCCTACTAGTTTCCGAGAAAATGAAAATAAACCAAATTATGCCATACTTTTAGCTGAAAATATGTATGTTATTGTGCGATGCACATATTTTTTCTCAAAAACGGTAAGTCTGGCGTGGTTTTGACCATAACAGGATTTGTAGAGGCATTCATTACGAACATTTTAAACCAAAAATCTTAATTCTAGGCCTACTAGTTTCCGAGAAAATGAAAATAAACCAAATTATGCCATACTTTTAGCTGAAAATATGTAAAAATATGTATGTTATTGTGCGATGCACATATTTTTTCTCAAAAACGGTAAGTCTGGCGTGGTTTTGACCATAACAAGATTTGTAGAGGCATTCATTACGAACATTTTAAACCAAAAATCTTAATTCTAGGCCTACTAGTTTCCGAGAAAATGAAAATAAACCAAATTATGCCATACTTTTAGCTGAAAATATGTATGTTATTGTGCGATGCACATATTTTTTCTCAAAAACGGTAAGTCTGGCGTGGTTTTGACCATAACAAGATTTGTAGAGGCATTCATTACGAACATTTTAAACCAAAAATCTTAATTCTAGGCCTACTAGTTTCCGAGAAAATGAAAATAAACCAAATTATGCCATACTTTTAGCTGAAAATATGTATGTTATTGTGCGATGCACATATTTTTTCTCAAAAACGGTAAGTCTGGCGTGGTTTTGACCATAACAAGATTTGTAGAGGCATTCATTACGAACATTTTAAACCAAAAATCTTAATTCTAGGCCTACTAGTTTCCGAGAAAATGAAAATAAACCAAATTATGCCATACTTTTAGCTGAAAATATGTATGTTATTGTGCGATGCACATATTTTTTCTCAAAAACGGTAAGTCTGGCGTGGTTTTGACCATAACAAGATTTGTAGAGGCATTCATTACGAACATTTTAAACCAAAAATCTTAATTCTAGGCCTACTAGTTTCCGAGAAAATGAAAATAAACCAAATTATGCCATACTTTTAGCTGAAAATATGTATGTTATTGTGCGATGCACATATTTTTTCTCAAAAACGGTAAGTCTGGCGTGGTTTTGACCATAACAAGATTTGTAGAGGCATTCATTACGAACATTTTAAACCAAAAATCTTAATTCTAGGCCTACTAGTTTCCGAGAAAATGAAAATGAACCAAATTATGCCATACTTTTAGCTGAAAATATGTATGTTATTGTGCGATGCACATATTTTTTCTCAAAAACGGTAAGTCTGGCGTGGTTTTGACCATAACAAGATTTGTAGAGGCATTCATTACGAACATTTTAAACCAAAAATCTTAATTCTAGGCCTACTAGTTTCCGAGAAAATGAAAATAAACCAAATTATGCCATACTTTTAGCTGAAAATATGTAAAAATATGTATGTTATTGTGCGATGCACATATTTTTTCTCAAAAACGGTAAGTCTGGCGTGGTTTTGACCATAACAAGATTTGTAGAGGCATTCATTACGAACATTTTAAACCAAAAATCTTTATTCTAGGCCTACTAGTTTCCGAGAAAATGAAAATAAACCAAATTATGCCATACTTTTAGCTGAAAATATGTAAAAATATGTATGTTATTGTGCGATGCACATATTTTTTCTCAAAAACGGTAAGTCTGGCGTGGTTTTGACCATAACAAGATTTGTAGAGGCATTCATTACGAACATTTTAAA
Organism: Myathropa florea; assembly: GCA_930367185.1. NCBI lineage: Eukaryota > Metazoa > Arthropoda > Insecta > Diptera > Syrphidae > Myathropa > Myathropa florea. The sequence goes on along the minus strand of CAKNEX010000057.1, from coordinate 9,929 downwards.
CCAAAAATCTTTATTCTAGGCCTACTAGTTTCCGAGAAAATGAAAATAAACCAAATTATGCCATACTTTTAGCTGAAAATATGTATGTTATTGTGCGATGCACATATTTTTTCTCAAAGACGGTAAGTCTGGCGTGGTTTTGACCATAACAAGATTTGTAGAGGCATTCATTACGAACATTTTAAACCAAAAATCTTAATTCTAGGCCTACTAGTTTCCGAGAAAATGAAAATAAACCAAATTATGCCATACTTTTAGCTGAAAATATGTAAAAATATGTATGTTATTGTGCGATGCACATATTTTTTCTCAAAAACGGTAAGTCTGGCGTGGTTTTGACCATAACAAGATTTGTAGAGGCATTCATTACGAACATTTTAAACCAAAAATCTTAATTCTAGGCCTACTAGTTTCCGAGAAAATGAAAATAAACCAAATTATGCCATACTTTTAGCTGAAAATATGTAAAAATATGTATGTTATTGTGCGATGCACATATTTTTTCTCAAAAACGGTAAGTCTGGCGTGGTTTTGACCATAACAAGATTTGTAGAGGCATTCATTACGAACATTTTAAACCAAAAATCTTTATTCTAGGCCTACTAGTTTCCGAGAAAATGAAAATAAACCAAATTATGCCATACTTTTAGCTGAAAATATGTATGTTATTGTGCGATGCACATATTTTTTCTCAAAAACGGTAAGTCTGGCGTGGTTTTGACCATAACAAGATTTGTAGAGGCATTCATTACGAACATTTTAAACCAAAAATCTTAATTCTAGGCCTACTAGTTTCCGAGAAAATGAAAATAAACCAAATTATGCCATACTTTTAGCTGAAAATATGTAAAAATATGTATGTTATTGTGCGATGCACATATTTTTTCTCAAAAACGGTAAGTCTGGCGTGGTTTTGACCATAACAAGATTTGTAGAGGCATTCATTACGAACATTTTAAACCAAAAATCTTAATTCTAGGCCTACTAGTTTCCGAGAAAATGAAAATAAACCAAATTATGCCATACTTTTAGCTGAAAATATGTATGTTATTGTGCGATGCACATATTTTTTCTCAAAAACGGTAAGTCTGGCGTGGTTTTGACCATAACAGGATTTGTAGAGGCATTCATTACGAACATTTTAAACCAAAAATCTTAATTCTAGGCCTACTAGTTTCCGAGAAAATGAAAATAAACCAAATTATGCCATACTTTTAGCTGAAAATATGTAAAAATATGTATGTTATTGTGCGATGCACATATTTTTTCTCAAAAACGGTAAGTCTGGCGTGGTTTTGACCATAACAAGATTTGTAGAGGCATTCATTACGAACATTTTAAACCAAAAATCTTAATTCTAGGCCTACTAGTTTCCGAGAAAATGAAAATAAACCAAATTATGCCATACTTTTAGCTGAAAATATGTATGTTATTGTGCGATGCACATATTTTTTCTCAAAAACGGTAAGTCTGGCGTGGTTTTGACCATAACAAGATTTGTAGAGGCATTCATTACGAACATTTTAAACCAAAAATCTTAATTCTAGGCCTACTAGTTTCCGAGAAAATGAAAATAAACCAAATTATGCCATACTTTTAGCTGAAAATATGTATGTTATTGTGCGATGCACATATTTTTTCTCAAAAACGGTAAGTCTGGCGTGGTTTTGACCATAACAAGATTTGTAGAGGCATTCATTACGAACATTTTAAACCAAAAATCTTAATTCTAGGCCTACTAGTTTCCGAGAAAATGAAAATAAACCAAATTATGCCATACTTTTAGCTGAAAATATGTATGTTATTGTGCGATGCACATATTTTTTCTCAAAAACGGTAAGTCTGGCGTGGTTTTGACCATAACAAGATTTGTAGAGGCATTCATTACGAACATTTTAAACCAAAAATCTTAATTCTAGGCCTACTAGTTTCCGAGAAAATGAAAATAAACCAAATTATGCCATACTTTTAGCTGAAAATATGTATGTTATTGTGCGATGCACATATTTTTTCTCAAAAACGGTAAGTCTGGCGTGGTTTTGACCATAACAAGATTTGTAGAGGCATTCATTACGAACATTTTAAACCAAAAATCTTAATTCTAGGCCTACTAGTTTCCGAGAAAATGAAAATGAACCAAATTATGCCATACTTTTAGCTGAAAATATGTATGTTATTGTGCGATGCACATATTTTTTCTCAAAAACGGTAAGTCTGGCGTGGTTTTGACCATAACAAGATTTGTAGAGGCATTCATTACGAACATTTTAAACCAAAAATCTTAATTCTAGGCCTACTAGTTTCCGAGAAAATGAAAATAAACCAAATTATGCCATACTTTTAGCTGAAAATATGTAAAATATGTATGTTATTGTGCGATGCACATATTTTTTTCTCAAAAACGGTAAGTCTGGCGTGGTTTTGACCATAACAAGATTTGTAGAGGCATTCATTACGAACATTTTAAACCAAAAATCTTAATTCTAGGCCTACTAGTTTCCGAGAAAATGAAAATAAACCAAATTATGCCATACTTTTAGCTGAAAATATGTATGTTATTGTGCGATGCACATATTTTTTCTCAAAAACGGTAAGTCTGGCGTGGTTTTGACCATAACAAGATTTGTAGAGGCATTCATTACGAACATTTTAAACTAAAAATCTTAATTCTAGGCCTACTAGTTTCCGAGAAAATGAAAATAAACCAAATTATGCCATACTTTTAGCTGAAAATATGTATGTTATTGTGCGATGCACATATTTTTTCTCAAAAACGGTAAGTCTGGCGTGGTTTTGACCATAACAAGATTTGTAGAGGCATTCATTACGAACATTTTAAACCAAAAATCTTAATTCTAGGCCTACTAGTTTCCGAGAAAATGAAAATAAACCAAATTATGCCATACTTTTAGCTGAAAATATGTATGTTATTGTGCGATGCACATATTTTTTCTCAAAAACGGTAAGTCTGGCGTGGTTTTGACCATAACAAGATTTGTAGAGGCATTCATTACGAACATTTTAAACCAAAAATCTTAATTCTAGGCCTACTAGTTTCCGAGAAAATGAAAATAAACCAAATTATGCCATACTTTTAGCTGAAAATATGTATGTTATTGTGCGATGCACATATTTTTTCTCAAAAACGGTAAGTCTGGCGTGGTTTTGACCATAACAAGATTTGTAGAGGCATTCATTACGAACATTTTAAACCAAAAATCTTAATTCTAGGCCTACTAGTTTCCGAGAAAATGAAAATAAACCAAATTATGCCATACTTTTAGCTGAAAATATGTATGTTATTGTGCGATGCACATATTTTTTCTCAAAAACGGTAAGTCTGGCGTGGTTTTGACCATAACAAGATTTGTAGAGGCATTCATTACGAACATTTTAAACCAAAAATCTTAATTCTAGGCCTACTAGTTTCCGAGAAAATGAAAATAAACCAAATTATGCCATACTTTTAGCTGAAAATATGTATGTTATTGTGCGATGCACATATTTTTTCTCAAAAACGGTAAGTCTGGCGTGGTTTTGACCATAACAAGATTTGTAGAGGCATTCATTACGAACATTTTAAACCAAAAATCTTAATTCTAGGCCTACTAGTTTCCGAGAAAATGAAAATGAACCAAATTATGCCATACTTTTAGCTGAAAATATGTATGTTATTGTGCGATGCACATATTTTTTTCTCAAAAACGGTAAGTCTGGCGTGGTTTTGACCATAACAAGATTTGTAGAGGCATTCATTACGAACATTTTAAACCAAAAATCTTAATTCTAGGCCTACTAGTTTCCGAGAAAATGAAAATAAACCAAATTATGCCATACTTTTAGCTGAAAATATGTAAAAATATGTATGTTATTGTGCGATGCACATATTTTTTCTCAAAAACGGTAAGTCTGGCGTGGTTTTGACCATAACAAGATTTGTAGAGGCATTCATTACGAACATTTTAAACCAAAAATCTTAATTCTAGGCCTACTAGTTTCCGAGAAAATGAAAATAAACCAAATTATGCCATACTTTTAGCTGAAAATATGTATGTTATTGTGCGATGCACATATTTTTTCTCAAAAACGGTAAGTCTGGCGTGGTTTTGACCATAACAAGATTTGTAGAGGCATTCATTACGAACATTTTAAACCAAAAATCTTAATTCTAGGCCTACTAGTTTCCGAGAAAATGAAAATAAACCAAATTATGCCATACTTTTAGCTGAAAATATGTATGTTATTGTGCGATGCACATATTTTTTCTCAAAAACGGTAAGTCTGGCGTGGTTTTGACCATAACAAGATTTGTAGAGGCATTCATTACGAACATTTTAAACCAAAAATCTTAATTCTAGGCCTACTAGTTTCCGAGAAAATGAAAATAAACCAAATTATGCCATACTTTTAGCTGAAAATATGTAAAAATATGTATGTTATTGTGCGATGCACATATTTTTTCTCAAAAACGGTAAGTCTGGCGTGGTTTTGACCATAACAAGATTTGTAGAGGCATTCATTACGAACATTTTAAACCAAAAATCTTAATTCTAGGCCTACTAGTTTCCGAGAAAATGAAAATGAACCAAATTATGCCATACTTTTAGCTGAAAATATGTATGTTATTGTGCGATGCACATATTTTTTCTCAAAAACGGTAAGTCTGGCGTGGTTTTGACCATAACAAGATTTGTAGAGGCATTCATTACGAACATTTTAAACCAAAAATCTTAATTCTAGGCCTACTAGTTTCCGAGAAAATGAAAATAAACCAAATTATGCCATACTTTTAGCTGAAAATATGTAAAAATATGTATGTTATTGTGCGATGCACATATTTTTTCTCAAAAACGGTAAGTCTGGCGTGGTTTTGACCATAACAAGATTTGTAGAGGCATTCATTACGAACATTTTAAACCAAAAATCTTAATTCTAGGCCTACTAGTTTCCGAGAAAATGAAAATAACCAAATTATGCCATACTTTTAGCTGAAAATATGTATGTTATTGTGCGATGCACATATTTTTTCTCAAAAACGGTAAGTCTGGCGTGGTTTTGACCATAACAAGATTTGTAGAGGCATTCATTACGAACATTTTTAAACTAAAAATCTTAATTCTAGGCCTACTAGTTTCCGAGAAAATGAAATAAACCAAATTATGCCATACTTTAGCTGAAAATATGTATGTTATTGTGCGATGCACATATTTTTTCTCAAAAACGGTAAGTCTGGCGTGGTTTTGACCATAACAAGATTTGTAGAGGCATTCATTACGAACATTTTAAACCAAAAATCTTAATTCTAGGCCTACTAGTTCCGAGAAAATGAAAATAAACCAAATTATGCCATACTTTTAGCTGAAAATATGTATGTTATTGTGCGATGCACATATTTTTTCTCAAAAACGGTAAGTCTGGCGTGGTTTTGACCATAACAAGATTTGTAGAGGCATTCATTACGAACATTTTAAACCAAAAATCTTAATTCTAGGCCTACTAGTTTCCGAGAAAATGAAAATAAACCAAATTATGCATACTTTTAGCTGAAAATATGTATGTTATTGTGCGATGCACATATTTTTTCTCAAAAACGGTAAGTCTGGCGTGGTTTTGACCATAACAAGATTTGTAGAGGCATTCATTACGAACATTTTAAACCAAAAATCTTAATTCTAGGCCTACTAGTTTCCGAGAAAATGAAAATAAACCAAATTATGCCATACTTTTAGCTGAAATATGTATGTTATTGTGCGATGCACATATTTTTTCTCAAAAACGGTAAGTCTGGCGTGGTTTTGACCATAACAAGATTTGTAGAGGCATTCATTACGAACATTTTAAACCAAAAATCTTAATTCTAGGCCTACTAGTTTCCGAGAAAATGAAAATAAACCAAATTATGCCATACTTTTAGCTGAAAATATGTATGTTATTGTGCGATGCACATATTTTTTCTCAAAAACGGTAAGTCTGGCGTGGTTTTGACCATAACAAGATTTGTAGAGGCATTCATTACGAACATTTTAAACCAAAAATCTTAATTCTAGGCCTACTAGTTTCCGAGAAAATGAAAATGAACCAAATTATGCCATACTTTTAGCTGAAAATATGTATGTTATTGTGCGATGCACATATTTTTTCTCAAAAACGGTAAGTCTGGCGTGGTTTTGACCATAACAAGATTTGTAGAGCATTCATTACTAACATTTTAAACCAAAAATCTTTATTCTAGGCCTACTAGTTTCCGAGAAAATGAAAATAAACCAAATTATGCCATACTTTTAGCTGAAAATATGTAAAAATATGTATGTTATTGTGCGATGCACATATTTTTTCTCAATAACGGTAAGTCTGGCGTGGTTTTGACCATAACAAGATTTGTAGAGGCATTCATTACGAACATTTTAAACCAAAAATCTTAATTCTAGGCCTACTAGTTTCCGAGAAAATGAAAATGAACCAAATTATGCCATACTTTTAGCTGAAAATATGTATGTTATTGTGCGATGCACATATTTTTTCTCAAAAACGGTAAGTCTGGCGTGGTTTTGACCATAACAAGATTTGTAGAGGCATTCATTACGAACATTTTAAACCAAAAATCTTAATTCTAGGCCTACTAGTTTCCGAGAAAATGAAAATAAACCAAATTATGCAATACTTTTAGCTGAAAATATGTAAAAATATGTATGTTATTGTGCGATGCACATATTTTTTCTCAAAAACGGTAAGTCTGGCGTGGTTTTGACCATAACAAGATTTGTAGAGGCATTCATTACGAACATTTTAAACCAAAAATCTTTATTCTAGGCCTACTAGTTTCCGAGAAAATGAAAATAAACCAAATTATGCCATACTTTTAGCTGAAAATATGTAAAAATATGTATGTTATTGTGCGATGCACATATTTTTTCTCAAAAACGGTAAGTCTGGCGTGGTTTTGACCATAACAAGATTTGTAGAGGCATTCATTACGAACATTTTAAACCAAAAATCTTAATTCTAGGCCTACTAGTTTCCGAGAAAATGAAAATAAACCAAATTATGCCATACTTTTAGCTGAAAATATGTAAAAATATGTATGTTATTGTGCGATGCACATATTTTTTCTCAAAAACGGTAAGTCTGGCGTGGTTTTGACCATAACAAGATTTGTAGAGGCATTCATTACGAACATTTTAAACCAAAAATCTTTATTCTAGGCCTACTAGTTTCCGAGAAAATGAAAATAAACCAAATTATGCCATACTTTTAGCTGAAAATATGTATGTTATTGTGCGATGCACATATTTTTTCTCAAAAACGGTAAGTCTGGCGTGGTTTTGACCATAACAAGATTTGTAGAGGCATTCATTACGAACATTTTAAACCAAAAATCTTAATTCTAGGCCTACTAGTTTCCGAGAAAATGAAAATAAACCAAATTATGCCATACTTTTAGCTGAAAATATGTATGTTATTGTGCGATGCACATATTTTTTCTCAAAAACGGTAAGTCTGGCGTGGTTTTGACCATAACAAGATTTGTAGAGGCATTCATTACGAACATTTTAAACCAAAAATCTTTATTCTAGGCCTACTAGCTTCCGAGAAAATGAAAATAAACCAAATTATGCCATACTTTTAGCTGAAAATATGTATGTTATTGTGCGATGCACATATTTTTTCTCAAAAACGGTAAGTCTGGCGTGGTTTTGACCATAACAAGATTTGTAGAGGCATTCATTACGAACATTTTAAACCAAAAATCTTAATTCTAGGCCTACTAGTTTCCGAGAAAATGAAAATAAACCAAATTATGCCATACTTTTAGCTGAAAATATGTATGTTATTGTGCGATGCACATATTTTTTTCTCAAAAAACGGTAAGTCTGGCGTGGTTTTGACCATAACAAGATTTGTAGAGGCATTCATTACGAACATTTTAAACCAAAAATCTTAATTCTAGGCCTACTAGTTTCCGAGAAAATGAAATAAACCAAATTATGCCATACTTTTAGCTGAAAATATGTATGTTATTGTGCGATGCACATATTTTTCTCAAAAACGGTAAGTCTGGCGTGGTTTTGACCATAACAAGATTTGTAGAGGCATTCATTACGAACATTTTAAACCAAAAATCTTTATTCTAGGCCTACTAGTTTCCGAGAAAATGAAAATAAACCAAATTATGCCATACTTTTAGCTGAAAATATGTAAAAATATGTATGTTATTGTGCGATGCACATATTTTTTCTCAAAAACGGTAAGTCTGGCGTGGTTTTGACCATAACAAGATTTGTAGAGGCATTCATTACGAACATTTTAAACCAAAAATCTTAATTCTAGGCCTACTAGTTTCCGAGAAAATGAAAATAAACCAAATTATGCCATACTTTTAGCTGAAAATATGTATGTTATTGTGCGATGCACATATTTTTTCTCAAAAACGGTAAGTCTGGCGTGGTTTTGACCATAACAAGATTTGTAGAGGCATTCATTACGAACATTTTAAACCAAAAATCTTAATTCTAGGCCTACTAGTTTCGAGAAAATGAAAATAAAACCAAATTATGCCATACTTTTAGCTGAAAATATGTATGTTATTGTGCGATGCACATATTTTTTCTCAAAAACGGTAAGTCTGGCGTGGTTTTGACCATAACAAGATTTGTAGAGGCATTCATTACGAACATTTTAAACCAAAAATCTTAATTCTAGGCCTACTAGTTTCCGAGAAAATGAAAATAAACCAAATTATGCCATACTTTTAGCTGAAAATATGTATGTTATTGTGCGATGCACATATTTTTTCTCAAAAACGGTAAGTCTGGCGTGGTTTTGACCATAACAAGATTTGTAGAGGCATTCATTACGAACATTTTAAACCAAAAATCTTTATTCTAGGCCTACTAGTTTCCGAGAAAATGAAAATAAACCAAATTATGCCATACTTTTAGCTGAAAATATGTATGTTATTGTGCGATGCACATATTTTTTCTCAAAAACGGTAAGTCTGGCGTGGTTTTGACCATAACAAGATTTGTAGAGGCATTCATTACGAACATTTTAAACCAAAAATCTTTATTCTAGGCTACTAGTTTCCGAGAAAATGAAAATAAACCAAATTATGCCATACTTTTAGCTGAAAATATGTATGTTATTGTGCGATGCACATATTTTTTCTCAAAAACGGTAAGTCTGGCGTGGTTTTGACCATAACAAGATTTGTAGAGGCATTCATTACGAACATTTTAAACCAAAAATCTTAATTCTAGGCCTACTAGTTTCCGAGAAAATGAAAATAAACCAAATTATGCCATACTTTTAGCTGAAAATATGTAAAAATATGTAGTTATTGTGCGATGCACATATTTTTTCTCAAAAACGGTAAGTCTGGCGTGGTTTTGACCATAACAAGATTTGTAGAGGCATTCATTACGAACATTTTAAACCAAAATCTTTATTCTAGGCCTACTAGTTTCCGAGAAAATGAAAATAAACCAAATTATGCCATACTTTTAGCTGAAAATATGTATGTTATTGTGCGATGCACATATTTTTTCTCAAAAACGGTAAGTCTGGCGTGGTTTTGACCATAACAAGATTTGTAGAGGCATTCATTACGAACATTTTAAACCAAAAATCTTTATTCTAGGCCTACTAGTTTCCGAGAAAATGAAAATAAACCAAATTATGCCATACTTTTAGCTGAAAATATGTATGTTATTGTGCGATGCACATATTTTTTCTCAAAAACGGTAAGTCTGGCGTGGTTTTGACCATAACAAGATTTGTAGAGGCATTCATTACGAACATTTTAAACCAAAAATCTTAATTCTAGGCCTACTAGTTTCCGAGAAAATGAAAATAAACCAAATTATGCCATACTTTTAGCTGAAAATATGTAAAAAATATGTATGTTATTGTGCGATGCAACATATTTTTCT
>CAKNEX010000056.1:0-42124 GCA_930367185.1 Myathropa florea | reverse complement strand
TTTGGTTTATTTTCATTTTCTCGGAAACTAGTAGGCCTAGAATTAAGATTTTTGGTTTAAAATGTTCGTAATGAATGCCTCTACAAATCTTGTTATGGTCAAAACCACGCCAGACTTACCGTTTTTGAGAAAAAATATGTGCATCGCACAATAACATACATATTTTCAGCTAAAAGTATGGCATAATTTGGTTTATTTTCATTTTCTCGGAAACTAGTAGGCCTAGAATTAAGTTTTTTGGTTTAAAATGTTCGTAATGAATGCCTCTACAAATCTTGTTATGGTCAAAACCACGTCAGACTTACCGTTTTTGAGAAAAAATATGTGCATCGCACAATAACATACATATTTTCAGCTAAAAGTATGACATAATTTGGTTTATTTTCATTTTCTCGGAAACTAGTAGGCCTAGAATTAAGATTTTTGGTTTAAAATGTTCGTAATGAATGCCTCTACAAATCTTGTTATGGTCAAAACCACGTCAGACTTACCGTTTTTGAGAAAAAATATGTGCATCGCACAATAACATACATATTTTCAGCTAAAAGTATGGCATAATTTGGTTTATTTTCATTTTCTCGGAAACTAGTAGGCCTAGAATTAAGATTTTTGGTTTAAAATGTTCGTAATGAATGCCTCTACAAATCTTGTTATGGTCAAAACCACGCCAGACTTACCGTTTTTGAGAAAAAATATGTGCAACGCACAATAACATACATATTTTTACATATTTTCAGCTAAAAGTATGGCATAATTTGGTTTATTTTCATTTTCTCGGAAACTAGTAGGCCTAGAATTAAGATTTTTGGTTTAAAATGTTCGTAATGAATGCCTCTACAAATCTTGTTATGGTCAAAACCACGCCAGACTTACCGTTTTTGAGAAAAAATATGTGCAACGCACAATAACATACATATTTTTACATATTTTCAGCTAAAAGTATGGCATAATTTGGTTTATTTTCATTTTCTCGGAAACTAGTAGGCCTAGAATTAAGATTTTTGGTTTAAAATGTTCGTAATGAATGCCTCTACAAATCTTGTTATGGTCAAAACCACGTCAGACTTACCGTTTTTGAGAAAAAATATGTGCATCGCACAATAACATACATATTTTTACATATTTTCAGCTAAAAGTATGGCATAATTTGGTTTATTTTCATTTTCTCGGAAACTAGTAGGCCTAGAATTAAGATTTTTGGTTTAAAATGTTCGTAATGAATGCCTCTACAAATCTTGTTATGGTCAAAACCACGTCAGACTTACCGTTTTTGAGAAAAAATATGTGCATCGCACAATAACATACATATTTTCAGCTAAAAGTATGGCATAATTTGGTTTATTTTCATTTTCTCGGAAACTAGTAGGCCTAGAATTAAGATTTTTGGTTTAAAATGTTCGTAATGAATGCCTCTACAAATCTTGTTATGGTCAAAACCACGCCAGACTTACCGTTTTTGAGAAAAAATATGTGCATCGCACAATAACATACATATTTTCAGCTAAAAGTATGGCATAATTTGGTTTATTTTCATTTTCTCGGAAACTAGTAGGCCTAGAATTAAGTATTTTGGTTTAAAATGTTCGTAATGAATGCCTCTACAAATCTTGTTATGGTCAAAACCACGTCAGACCGTTTTTGAGAAAAAATATGTGCATCGCACACTAACATACATATTTTTACATATTTTCAGCTAAAAGTATGGCATAATTTGGTTTATTTTCATTTTCTCGGAAACTAGTAGGCCTAGAATTAAGATTTTTGGTTTAAAATGTTCGTAATGAATGCCTCTACAAATCTTGTTATGGTCAAAACCACGTCAGACTTACCGTTTTTGAGAAAAAATATGTGCATCGCACAATAACATACATATTTTCAGCTAAAAGTATGGCATAATTTGGTTTATTTTCATTTTCTCGGAAACTAGTAGGCCTAGAATTAAGATTTTTGGTTTAAAATGTTCGTAATGAATGCCTCTACAAATCTTGTTATGGTCAAAACCACGCCAGACTTACCGTTTTTGAGAAAAAATATGTGCATCGCACAATAACATACATATTTTCAGCTGAAAGTATGGCATAATTTGGTTTATTTTCATTTTCTCGGAAACTAGTAGGCCTAGAATTAAGTATTTTGGTTTAAAATGTTCGTAATGAATGCCTCTACAAATCTTGTTATGGTCAGAACCACGTCAGACTTACCGTTTTTGAGAAAAAATATGTGCATCGCACAATAACATACATATTTTCAGCTAAAAGTATGGCATAATTTGGTTTATTTTCATTTTCTCGGAAACTAGTAGGCCTAGAATTAAGATTTTTGGTTTAAAATGTTCGTAATGAATGCCTCTACAAATCTTGTTATGGTCAAAACCACGCCAGACTTACCGTTTTTGAGAAAAAATATGTGCAACGCACAATAACATACATATTTTTACATATTTTCAGCTAAAAGTATGGCATAATTTGGTTTATTTTCATTTTCTCGGAAACTAGTAGGCCTAGAATTAAGATTTTTGGTTTAAAATGTTCGTAATGAATGCCTCTACAAATCTTGTTATGGTCAAAACCACGCCAGACTTACCGTTTTTGAGAAAAAATATGTGCATCGCACAATAACATACATATTTTCAGCTAAAAGTATGGCATAATTTGGTTTATTTTCATTTTCTCGGAAACTAGTAGGCCTAGAATTAAGATTTTTGGTTTAAAATGTTCGTAATGAATGCCTCTACAAATCTTGTTATGGTCAAAACCACGCCAGACTTACCGTTTTTGAGAAAAAATATGTGCAACGCACAATAACATACATATTTTTACATATTTTCAGCTAAAAGTATGGCATAATTTGGTTTATTTTCATTTTCTCGGAAACTAGTAGGCCTAGAATTAAGATTTTTGGTTTAAAATGTTCGTAATGAATGCCTCTACAAATCTTGTTATGGTCAAAACCACGCCAGACTTACCGTTTTTGAGAAAAAATATGTGCATCGCACAATAACATACATATTTTCAGCTAAAAGTATGGCATAATTTGGTTTATTTTCATTTTCTCGGAAACTAGTAGGCCTAGAATTAAGATTTTTGGTTTAAAATGTTCGTAATGAATGCCTCTACAAATCTTGTTATGGTCAAAACCACGCCAGACTTACCGTTTTTGAGAAAAAATATGTGCAACGCACAATAACATACATATTTTTACATATTTTCAGCTAAAAGTATGGCATAATTTGGTTTATTTTCATTTTCTCGGAAACTAGTAGGCCTAGAATTAAGATTTTTGGTTTAAAATGTTCGTAATGAATGCCTCTACAAATCTTGTTATTGTCAAAACCACGCCAGACTTACCGTTTTTGAGAAAAAATATGTGCATCGCACAATAACATACATATTTTCAGCTAAAAGTATGGCATAATTTGGTTTATTTTCATTTTCTCGGAAACTAGTAGGCCTAGAATTAAGATTTTTGGTTTAAAATGTTCGTAATGAATGCCTCTACAAATCTTGTTATGGTCAAAACCACGCCAGACTTACCGTTTTTGAGAAAAAATATGTGCAACGCACAATAACATACATATTTTTACATATTTTCAGCTAAAAGTATGGCATAATTTGGTTTATTTTCATTTTCTCGGAAACTAGTAGGCCTAGAATTAAGATTTTTGGTTTAAAATGTTCGTAATGAATGCCTCTACAAATCTTGTTATGGTCAAAACCACGTCAGACCGTTTTTGAGAAAAAATATGTGCATCGCACACTAACATACATATTTTTACATATTTTCAGCTAAAAGTATGGCATAATTTGGTTTATTTTCATTTTCTCGGAAACTAGTAGGCCTAGAATTAAGATTTTTGGTTTAAAATGTTCGTAATGAATGCCTCTACAAATCTTGTTATGGTCAAAACCACGTCAGACTTACCGTTTTTGAGAAAAAATATGTGCATCGCACAATAACATACATATTTTCAGCTAAAAGTATGGCATAATTTGGTTTATTTTCATTTTCTCGGAAACTAGTAGGCCTAGAATTAAGATTTTTGGTTTAAAATGTTCGTAATGAATGCCTCTACAAATCTTGTTATGGTCAAAACCACGCCAGACTTACCGTTTTTGAGAAAAAATATGTGCATCGCACAATAACATACATATTTTCAGCTGAAAGTATGGCATAATTTGGTTTATTTTCATTTTCTCGGAAACTAGTAGGCCTAGAATTAAGTATTTTGGTTTAAAATGTTCGTAATGAATGCCTCTACAAATCTTGTTATGGTCAGAACCACGTCAGACTTACCGTTTTTGAGAAAAAATATGTGCATCGCACAATAACATACATATTTTCAGCTAAAAGTATGGCATAATTTGGTTTATTTTCATTTTCTCGGAAACTAGTAGGCCTAGAATTAAGATTTTTGGTTTAAAATGTTCGTAATGAATGCCTCTACAAATCTTGTTATGGTCAAAACCACGCCAGACTTACCGTTTTTGAGAAAAAATATGTGCAACGCACAATAACATACATATTTTTACATATTTTCAGCTAAAAGTATGGCATAATTTGGTTTATTTTCATTTTCTCGGAAACTAGTAGGCCTAGAATTAAGATTTTTGGTTTAAAATGTTCGTAATGAATGCCTCTACAAATCTTGTTATGGTCAAAACCACGCCAGACTTACCGTTTTTGAGAAAAAATATGTGCATCGCACAATAACATACATATTTTCAGCTAAAAGTATGGCATAATTTGGTTTATTTTCATTTTCTCGGAAACTAGTAGGCCTAGAATTAAGATTTTTGGTTTAAAATGTTCGTAATGAATGCCTCTACAAATCTTGTTATGGTCAAAACCACGCCAGACTTACCGTTTTTGAGAAAAAATATGTGCAACGCACAATAACATACATATTTTTACATATTTTCAGCTAAAAGTATGGCATAATTTGGTTTATTTTCATTTTCTCGGAAACTAGTAGGCCTAGAATTAAGATTTTTGGTTTAAAATGTTCGTAATGAATGCCTCTACAAATCTTGTTATGGTCAAAACCACGCCAGACTTACCGTTTTTGAGAAAAAATATGTGCATCGCACAATAACATACATATTTTCAGCTAAAAGTATGGCATAATTTGGTTTATTTTCATTTTCTCGGAAACTAGTAGGCCTAGAATTAAGATTTTTGGTTTAAAATGTTCGTAATGAATGCCTCTACAAATCTTGTTATGGTCAAAACCACGCCAGACTTACCGTTTTTGAGAAAAAATATGTGCAACGCACAATAACATACATATTTTTACATATTTTCAGCTAAAAGTATGGCATAATTTGGTTTATTTTCATTTTCTCGGAAACTAGTAGGCCTAGAATTAAGATTTTTGGTTTAAAATGTTCGTAATGAATGCCTCTACAAATCTTGTTATTGTCAAAACCACGCCAGACTTACCGTTTTTGAGAAAAAATATGTGCATCGCACAATAACATACATATTTTCAGCTAAAAGTATGGCATAATTTGGTTTATTTTCATTTTCTCGGAAACTAGTAGGCCTAGAATTAAGATTTTTGGTTTAAAATGTTCGTAATGAATGCCTCTACAAATCTTGTTATGGTCAAAACCACGCCAGACTTACCGTTTTTGAGAAAAAATATGTGCAACGCACAATAACATACATATTTTTACATATTTTCAGCTAAAAGTATGGCATAATTTGGTTTATTTTCATTTTCTCGGAAACTAGTAGGCCTAGAATTAAGATTTTTGGTTTAAAATGTTCGTAATGAATGCCTCTACAAATCTTGTTATGGTCAAAACCACGCCAGACTTACCGTTTTTGAGAAAAAATATGTGCATCGCACAATAACATACATATTTTCAGCTAAAAGTATGGCATAATTTGGTTTATTTTCATTTTCTCGGAAACTAGTAGGCCTAGAATTAAGATTTTTGGTTTAAAATGTTCGTAATGAATGCCTCTACAAATCTTGTTATGGTCAAAACCACGCCAGACTTACCGTTTTTGAGAAAAAATATGTGCAACGCACAATAACATACATATTTTTACATATTTTCAGCTAAAAGTATGGCATAATTTGGTTTATTTTCATTTTCTCGGAAACTAGTAGGCCTAGAATTAAGATTTTTGGTTTAAAATGTTCGTAATGAATGCCTCTACAAATCTTGTTATGGTCAAAACCACGCCAGACTTACCGTTTTTGAGAAAAAATATGTGCATCGCACAATAACATACATATTTTCAGCTAAAAGTATGGCATAATTTGGTTTATTTTCATTTTCTCGGAAACAAGTAGGCCTAGAATAGAGATTTTTGGTTTAAAATGTTCGTAATGAATGCCTCTACAAATCTTGTTATGGTCAAAACCACGCCAGACTTACCGTTTTTGAGAAAAAATATGTGCATCGCACAATAACATACATATTTTCAGCTAAAAGTATGGCATAATTTGGTTTATTTTCATTTTCTCGGAAACTAGTAGGCCTAGAATTAAGATTTTTGGTTTAAAATGTTCGTAATGAATGCCTCTACAAATCTTGTTATGGTCAAAACCACGCCAGACTTACCGTTTTTGAGAAAAAATATGTGCAACGCACAATAACATACATATTTTTACATATTTTCAGCTAAAAGTATGGCATAATTTGGTTTATTTTCATTTTCTCGGAAACTAGTAGGCCTAGAATTAAGATTTTTGGTTTAAAATGTTCGTAATGAATGCCTCTACAAATCTTGTTATGGTCAAAACCACGCCAGACTTACCGTTTTTGAGAAAAAATATGTGCATCGCACAATAATATACATATTTTCAGCTAAAAGTATGGCATAATTTGGTTTATTTTCATTTTCTCGGAAACTAGTAGGCCTAGAATTAAGATATTTGGTTTAAAATGTTCGTAATGAATGCCTCTACAAATCTTGTTATGGTCAAAACCACGCCAGACTTACCGTTTTTGAGAAAAAATATGTGCATCGCACAATAACATACATATTTTCAGCTAAAAGTATGGCATAATTTGGTTTATTTTCATTTTCTCGGAAACTAGTAGGCCTAGAATTAAGATTTTTGGTTTAAAATGTTCGTAATGAATGCCTCTACAAATCTTGTTATGGTCAAAACCACGCCAGACTTACCGTTTTTGAGAAAAAATATGTGCAACGCACAATAACATACATATTTTTACATATTTTCAGCTAAAAGTATGGCATAATTTGGTTTATTTTCATTTTCTCGGAAACTAGTAGGCCTAGAATTAAGATTTTTGGTTTAAAATGTTCGTAATGAATGCCTCTACAAATCTTGTTATGGTCAAAACCACGCCAGACTTACCGTTTTTGAGAAAAAATATGTGCATCGCACAATAACATACATATTTTCAGCTAAAAGTATGGCATAATTTGGTTTATTTTCATTTTCTCGGAAACTAGTAGGCCTAGAATTAAGATTTTTGGTTTAAAATGTTCGTAATGAATGCCTCTACAAATCTTGTTATGGTCAAAACCACGCCAGACTTACCGTTTTTGAGAAAAAATATGTGCAACGCACAATAACATACATATTTTTACATATTTTCAGCTAAAAGTATGGCATAATTTGGTTTATTTTCATTTTCTCGGAAACTAGTAGGCCTAGAATTAAGATTTTTGGTTTAAAATGTTCGTAATGAATGCCTCTACAAATCTTGTTATGGTCAAAACCACGTCAGACTTACCGTTTTTGAGAAAAAATATGTGCATCGCACAATAACATACATATTTTCAGCTAAAAGTATGGCATAATTTGGTTTATTTTCATTTTCTCGGAAACTAGTAGGCCTAGAATTAAGATTTTTGGTTTAAAATGTTCGTAATGAATGCCTCTACAAATCTTGTTATGGTCAAAACCACGCCAGACTTACCGTTTTTGAGAAAAAATATGTGCAACGCACAATAACATACATATTTTTACATATTTTCAGCTAAAAGTATGGCATAATTTGGTTTATTTTCATTTTCTCGGAAACTAGTAGGCCTAGAATTAAGATTTTTGGTTTAAAATGTTCGTAATGAATGCCTCTACAAATCTTGTTATGGTCAAAACCACGCCAGACTTACCGTTTTTGAGAAAAAATATGTGCATCGCACAATAACATAAATATTTTCAGCTAAAAGTATGGCATAATTTGGTTTATTTTCATTTTCTCGGAAACTAGTAGGCCTAGAATTAAGATTTTTGGTTTAAAATGTTCGTAATGAATGCCTCTACAAATCTTGTTATGGTCAAAACCACGTCAGACTTACCGTTTTTGAGAAAAAATATGTGCAACGCACAATAACATACATATTTATACATATTTTCAGCTAAAAGTATGGCATAATTTGGTTTATTTTCATTTTCTCGGAAACTAGTAGGCCTAGAATTAAGATTTTTGGTTTAAAATGTTCGTAATGAATGCCTCTACAAATCTTGTTATGGTCAAAACCACGCCAGACTTACCGTTTTTGAGAAAAAATATGTGCATCGCACAATAACATACATATTTTCAGCTAAAAGTATGGCATAATTTGGTTTATTTTCATTTTCTCGGAAACTAGTAGGCCTAGAATTAAGATTTTTGGTTTAAAATGTTCGTAATGAATGCCTCTACAAATCTTGTTATGGTCAAAACCACGTCAGACTTACCGTTTTTGAGAAAAAATATGTGCATCGCACAATAACATACATATTTTCAGCTAAAAGTATGGCATAATTTGGTTTATTTTCATTTTCTCGGAAACTAGTAGGCCTAGAATTAAGATTTTTGGTTTAAAATGTTCGTAATGAATGCCTCTACAAATCTTGTTATTGTCAAAACCACGTCAGACTTACCGTTTTTGAGAAAAAACATGTGCATCGCACAATAACATACATATTTTCAGCTAAAAGTATGGCATAATTTGGTTTATTTTCATTTTCTCGGAAACTAGTAGGCCTAGAATTAAGATTTTTGGTTTAAAATGTTCGTAATGAATGCCTCTACAAATCTTGTTATGGTCAAAACCACGCCAGACTTACCGTTTTTGAGAAAAAATATGTGCAACGCACAATAACATACATATTTTTACATATTTTCAGCTAAAAGTATGGCATAATTTGGTTTATTTTCATTTTCTCGGAAACTAGTAGGCCTAGAATTAAGATTTTTGGTTTAAAATGTTCGTAATGAATGCCTCTACAAATCTTGTTATGGTCAAAACCACGCCAGACTTACCGTTTTTGAGAAAAAATATGTGCATCGCACAATAACATACATATTTTCAGCTAAAAGTATGGCATAATTTGGTTTATTTTCATTTTCTCGGAAACTAGTAGGCCTAGAATTAAGATTTTTGGTTTAAAATGTTCGTAATGAATGCCTCTACAAATCTTGTTATGGTCAGAACTACGCCAGACTTACCGTTTTTGAGAAAAAATATGTGCATCGCACAATAACATACATATTTTCAGCTAAAAGTATGGCATAATTTGGTTTATTTTCATTTTCTCGGAAACTAGTAGGCCTAGAATTAAGATTTTTGGTTTAAAATGTTCGTAATGAATGCCTCTACAAATCTTGTTATGGTCAAAACCACGCCAGACTTACCGTTTTTGAGAAAAAATATGTGCAACGCACAATAACATACATATTTTCAGCTAAAAGTATGGCATAATTTGGTTTATTTTCATTTTCTCGGAAACTAGTAGGCCTAGAATTAAGATTTTTGGTTTAAAATGTTCGCAATGAATGCCTCTACAAATCTTGTTATGGTCAAAACCACGCCAGACTTACCGTTTTTGAGAAAAAATATGTGCATCGCACAATAACATACATATTTTCAGCTAAAAGTATGGCATAATTTGGTTTATTTTCATTTTCTCGGAAACTAGTAGGTCTAGAATTAAGATTTTTGGTTTAAAATGTTCGTAATGAATGCCTCTACAAATCTTGTTATGGTCAAAACCACGCCAGACTTACCGTTTTTGAGAAAAAATATGTGCAACGCACAATAACATACATATTTTTACATATTTTCAGCTAAAAGTATGGCATAATTTGGTTTATTTTCATTTTCTCGGAAACTAGTAGGCCTAGAATTAAGATTTTTGGTTTAAAATGTTCGTAATGAATGCCTCTACAAATCTTGTCATGGTCAAAACCACGTCAGACTTACCGTTTTTGAGAAAAAATATGTGCATCGCACAATAACATACATATTTTCAGCTAAAAGTATGGCATAATTTGGTTTATTTTCATTTTCTCGGAAACTAGTAGGCCTAGAATTAAGATTTTTGGTTTAAAATGTTCGTAATGAATGCCTCTACAAATCTTGTTATGGTCAAAACCACGCCAGACTTACCGTTTTTGAGAAAAAATTTGTGCAACGCACAATAACATACATATTTTTACATATTTTCAGCTAAAAGTATGGCATAATTTGGTTTATTTTCATTTTCTCGGAAACTAGTAGGCCTAGAATTAAGATTTTTGGTTTAGAATGTTCGTAATGAATGCCTCTACAAATCTTGTTATGGTCAAAACTACGCCAGACTTACCGTTTTTGAGAAAAAATATGTGCAACGCACAATAACATACATATTTTTACATATTTTCAGCTAAAAGTATGGCATAATTTGGTTTATTTTCATTTTCTCGGAAACTAGTAGGCCTAGAATTAAGATTTTTGGTTTAAAATGTTCGTAATGAATGCCTCTACAAATCTTGTTATGGTCAAAACCACGCCAGACTTACCGTTTTTGAGAAAAAATATGTGCATCGCACAATAACATACATATTTTTACATATTTTCAGCTAAAAGTATGGCATAATTTGGTTTATTTTCATTTTCTCGGAAACTAGTAGGCCTAGAATTAAGATTTTTGGTTTAAAATGTTCGTAATGAATGCCTCTACAAATCTTGTTATGGTCAAAACCACGCCAGACTTACCGTTTTTGAGAAAAAATATGTGCATCGCACAATAACATACATATTTTCAGCTAAAAGTATGGCATAATTTGGTTTATTTTCATTTTCTCGGAAACTAGTAGGCCTAGAATTAAGATTTTTGGTTTAAAATGTTCGTAATGAATGCCTCTACAAATCTTGTTATGGTCAAAACCACGCCAGACTTACCGTTTTTGAGAAAAAATATGTGCAACGCACAATAACATACATATTTTCAGCTAAAAGTATGGCATAATTTGGTTTATTTTCATTTTCTCGGAAACTAGTAGGCCTAGAATTAAGATTTTTGGTTTAAAATGTTCGTAATGAATGCCTCTACAAATCTTGTTATGGTCAAAACCACGCCAGACTTACCGTTTTTGAGAAAAAATATGTGCATCGCACAATAACATACATATTTTCAGCTAAAAGTATGGCATAATTTGGTTTATTTTCATTTTCTCGGAAACTAGTAGGCCTAGAATTAAGATTTTTGGTTTAAAATGTTCGTAATGAATGCCTCTACAAATCTTGTTATGGTCAAAACCACGTCAGACTTACCGTTTTTGAGAAAAAATATGTGCATCGCACAATAACATACATATTTTCAGCTAAAAGTATGGCATAATTTGGTTTATTTTCATTTTCTCGGAAACTAGTAGGCCTAGAATTAAGATTTTTGAGAAAAAATATGTGCATCGCACAATAACATACATATTTTCAGCTAAAAGTATGGCATAATTTGGTTTATTTTCATTTTCTCGGAAACTAGTAGGCCTAGAATTAAGATTTTTGGTTTAAAATGTTCGTAATGAATGCCTCTACAAATCTTGTTATGGTCAAAACCACGCCAGACTTACCGTTTTTGAGAAAAAATATGTGCAACGCACAATAACATACATATTTTTACATATTTTCAGCTAAAAGTATGGCATAATTTGGTTTATTTTCATTTTCTCGGAAACTAGTAGGCCTAGAATTAAGATTTTTGGTTTAAAATGTTCGTAATGAATGCCTCTACAAATCTTGTTATGGTCAAAACCACGCCAGACTTACCGTTTTTGAGAAAAAATATGTGCAACGCACAATAACATACATATTTTTACATATTTTCAGCTAAAAGTATGGCATAATTTGGTTTATTTTCATTTTCTCGGAAACTAGTAGGCCTAGAATTAAGATTTTTGGTTTAAAATGTTCGTAATGAATGCCTCTCCAAATCTTGTTATGGTCAAAACCACGCCAGACTTACCGTTTTTGAGAAAAAATATGTGCATCGCACAATAACATACATATTTTCAGCTAAAAGTATGGCATAATTTGGTTTATTTTCATTTTCTCGGAAACTAGTAGGCCTAGAATTAAGATTTTTGGTTTAAAATGTTCGTAATGAATGCCTCTACAAATCTTGTTATGGTCAAAACCACGCCAGACTTACCGTTTTTGAGAAAAAATATGTGCATCGCACAATAACATACATATTTTCAGCTAAAAGTATGGCATAATTTGGTTTATTTTCATTTTATCGGAAACTAGTAGGCCTAGAATTAAGATTTTTGGTTTAAAATGTTCGTAATGAATGCCTCTACAAATCTTGTTATGGTCAAAACCACGTCAGACTTACCGTTTTTGAGAAAAAATATGTGCATCGCACAATAACATACATATTTTCAGCTAAAAGTATGGCATAATTTGGTTTATTTTCATTTTCTCGGAAACTAGTAGGCCTAGAATTAAGATTTTTGGTTTAAAATGTTCGTAATGAATGCCTCTACAAATCTTGTTATGGTCAAAACCACGCCAGACTTACCGTTTCTGAGAAAAAATATGTGCATCGCACAATAACATACATATTTTCAGCTAAAAGTATGGCATAATTTGGTTTATTTTCATTTTCTCGGAAACTAGTAGGCCTAGAATTAAGATTTTTGGTTTAAAATGTTCGTAATGAATGCCTCTACAAATCTTGTTATGGTCAAAACCACGCCAGACTTACCGTTTTTGAGAAAAAATATGTGCAACGCACAATAACATACATATTTTCAGCTAAAAGTATGGCATAATTTGGTTTATTTTCATTTTCTCGGAAACTAGTAGGCCTAGAATTAAGATTTTTGGTTTAAAATGTTCGTAATGAATGCCTGTACAAATCTTGTTATGGTCAAAACCACGCCAGACTTACCGTTTTTGAGAAAAAATATGTGCATCGCACAATAACATACATATTTTTACATATTTTCAGCTAAAAGTATGGCATAATTTGGTTTATTTTCATTTTCTCGGAAACTAGTAGGCCTAGAATTAAGATTTTTGGTTTAAAATGTTCGTAATGAATGCCTCTACAAATCTTGTTATGGTCAAAACCACGCCAGACTTACCGTTTTTGAGAAAAAATATGTGCAACGCACAATAACATACATATTTTTACATATTTTCAGCTAAAAGTATGGCATAATTTGGTTTATTTTCATTTTCTCGGAAACTAGTAGGCCTAGAATTAAGATTTTTGGTTTAAAATGTTCGTAATGAATGCCTCTACAAATCTTGTTATGGTCAAAACCACGCCAGACTTACCCTTTTTGAGAAAAAATATGTGCATCGCACAATAACATACATATTTTCAGCTAAAAGTATGGCATAATTTGGTTTATTTTCATTTTCTCGGAAACTAGTAGGCCTAGAATTAAGATTTTTGGTTTAAAATGTTCGTAATGAATGCCTGTACAAATCTTGTTATGGTCAAAACCACGCCAGACTTACCGTTTTTGAGAAAAAATATGTGCATCGCACAATAACATACATATTTTTACATATTTTCAGCTAAAAGTATGGCATAATTTGGTTTATTTTCATTTTCTCGGAAACTAGTAGGCCTAGAATTAAGATTTTTGGTTTAAAATGTTCGTAATGAATGCCTCTACAAATCTTGTTATGGTCAAAACCACGCCAGACTTACCGTTTTTGAGAAAAAATATGTGCATCGCACAATAACATACATATTTTCAGCTAAAAGTATGGCATAATTTGGTTTATTTTCATTTTCTCGGAAACTAGTAGGCCTAGAATTAAGATTTTTGGTTTAAAATGTTCGTAATGAATGCCTCTACAAATCTTGTTATGGTCAAAACCACGCCAGACTTACCGTTTTTGAGAAAAAATATGTGCAACGCACAATAACATACATATTTTTACATATTTTCAGCTAAAAGTATGGCATAATTTGGTTTATTTTCATTTTCTCGGAAACTAGTAGGCCTAGAATTAAGATTTTTGGTTTAAAATGTTCGTAATGAATGCCTCTACAAATCTTGTTATGGTCAAAACCACGCCAGACTTACCGTTTTTGAGAAAAAATATGTGCATCGCACAATAACATACATATTTTCAGCTAAAAGTATGGCATAATTTGGTTTATTTTCATTTTCTCGGAAACTAGTAGGCCTAGAATTAAGATTTTTGGTTTAAAATGTTCGTAATGAATGCCTCTACAAATCTTGTTATGGTCAAAACCACGCCAGACTTACCGTTTTTGAGAAAAAATATGTGCATCGCACAATAACATACATATTTTCAGCTAAAAGTATGGCATAATTTGGTTTATTTTCATTTTCTCGGAAACTAGTAGGCCTAGAATTAAGATTTTTGGTTTAAAATGTTCGTTATGAATGCCTCTACAAATCTTGTTATGGTCAAAACCACGCCAGACTTACCGTTTTTGAGAAAAAATATGTGCATCGCACAATAACATACATATTTTCAGCTAAAAGTATGGCATAATTTGGTTTATTTTCATTTTCTCGGAAACTAGTAGGCCTAGAATTAAGATTTTTGGTTTAAAATGTTCGTAATGAATGCCTCTACAAATCTTGTTATGGTCAAAACCACGCCAGACTTACCGTTTTTGAGAAAAAATATGTGCAACGCACAATAACATACATATTTTTACATATTTTCAGCTAAAAGTATGGCATAATTTGGTTTATTTTCATTTTCTCGGAAACTAGTAGGCCTAGAATTAAGATTTTTGGTTTAAAATGTTCGTAATGAATGCCTCTACAAATCTTGTTATGGTCAAAACCACGCCAGACTTACCGTTTTTGAGAAAAAATATGTGCAACGCACAATAACATACATATTTTTACATATTTTCAGCTAAAAGTATGGCATAATTTGGTTTATTTTCATTTTCTCGGAAACTAGTAGGCCTAGAATTAAGATTTTTGGTTTAAAATGTTCGTTATGAATGCCTCTACAAATCTTGTTATGGTCAAAACCACGCCAGACTTACCGTTTTTGAGAAAAAATATGTGCATCGCACAATAACATACATATTTTCAGCTAAAAGTATGGCATAATTTGGTTTATTTTCATTTTATCGGAAACTAGTAGGCCTAGAATTAAGATTTTTGGTTTAAAATGTTCGTAATGAATGCCTCTACAAATCTTGTTATGGTCAAAACCACGCCAGACTTACCGTTTTTGAGAAAAAATATGTGCATCGCACAATAACATACATATTTTCAGCTAAAAGTATGGCATAATTTGGTTTATTTTCATTTTCTCGGAAACTAGTAGGCCTAGAATTAAGATTTTTGGTTTAAAATGTTCGTAATGAATGCCTCTACAAATCTTGTTATGGTCAAAACCACGCCAGACTTACCGTTTTTGAGAAAAAATATGTGCATCGCACAATAACATACATATTTTCAGCTAAAAGTATGGCATAATTTGGTTTATTTTCATTTTCTCGGAAACTAGTAGGCCTAGAATTAAGATTTTTGGTTTAAAATGTTCGTAATGAATGCCTCTACAAATCTTGTTATGGTCAAAACCACGCCAGACTTACCGTTTTTGAGAAAAAATATGTGCATCGCACAATAACATACATATTTTCAGCTAAAAGTATGGCATAATTTGGTTTATTTTCATTTTATCGGAAACTAGTAGGCCTAGAATTAAGATTTTTGGTTTAAAATGTTCGTAATGAATGCCTCTACAAATCTTGTTATGGTCAAAACCACGTCAGACTTACCGTTTTTGAGAAAAAATATGTGCATCGCACATTAACATACATATTTTCAGCTAAAAGTATGGCATAATTTGGTTTATTTTCATTTTCTCGGAAACTAGTAGGCCTAGAATTAAGATTTTTGGTTTAAAATGTTCGTAATGAATGCCTCTACAAATCTTGTTATGGTCAAAACCACGCCAGACTTACCGTTTTTGAGAAAAAATATGTGCAACGCACAATAACATACATATTTTTACATATTTTCAGCTAAAAGTATGGCATAATTTGGTTTATTTTCATTTTCTCGGAAACTAGTAGGCCTAGAATTAAGATTTTTGGTTTAAAATGTTCGTAATGAATGCCTCTACAAATCTTGTTATGGTCAAAACCACGCCAGACTTACCGTTTTTGAGAAAAAATATGTGCAACGCACAATAACATACATATTTTTACATATTTTCAGCTAAAAGTATGGCATAATTTGGTTTATTTTCATTTTCTCGGAAACTAGTAGGCCTAGAATTAAGATTTTTGGTTTAAAATGTTCGTAATGAATGCCTCTACAAATCTTGTTATGGTCAAAACCACGCCAGACTTACCGTTTTTGAGAAAAAATATGTGCATCGCACAATAACATACATATTTTCAGCTAAAAGTATGGCATAATTTGGTTTATTTTCATTTTCTCGGAAACTAGTAGGCCTAGAATTAAGATTTTTGGTTTAAAATGTTCGTAATGAATGCCTCTACAAATCTTGTTATGGTCAAAACCACGCCAGACTTACCGTTTTTGAGAAAAAATATGTGCATCGCACAATAACATACATATTTTCAGCTAAAAGTATGGCATAATTTGGTTTATTTTCATTTTCTCGGAAACTAGTAGGCCTAGAATTAAGATTTTTGGTTTAAAATGTTCGTAATGAATGCCTCTACAAATCTTGTTATGGTCAAAACCACGCCAGACTTACCGTTTTTGAGAAAAAATATGTGCATCGCACAATAACATACATATTTTCAGCTAAAAGTATGGCATAATTTGGTTTATTTTCATTTTCTCGGAAACTAGTAGGCCTAGAATTAAGATTTTTGGTTTAAAATGTTCGTAATGAATGCCTCTACAAATCTTGTTATGGTCAAAACCACGCCAGACTTACCGTTTTTGAGAAAAAATATGTGCATCGCACAATAACATACATATTTTCAGCTAAAAGTATGGCATAATTTGGTTTATTTTCATTTTCTCGGAAACTAGTAGGCCTAGAATTAAGATTTTTGGTTTAAAATGTTCGTAATGAATGCCTCTACAAATCTTGTTATGGTCAAAACCACGCCAGACTTACCGTTTTTGAGAAAAAATATGTGCAACGCACAATAACATACATATTTTCAGCTAAAAGTATGGCATAATTTGGTTTATTTTCATTTTCTCGGAAACTAGTAGGCCTAGAATTAAGATTTTTGGTTTAAAATGTTCGTAATGAATGCCTCTACAAATCTTGTTATGGTCAAAACCACGCCAGACTTACCGTTTTTGAGAAAAAATATGTGCATCGCACAATAACATACATATTTTTACATATTTTCAGCTAAAAGTATGGCATAATTTGGTTTATTTTCATTTTCTCGGAAACTAGTAGGCCTAGAATTAAGATTTTTGGTTTAAAATGTTCGTAATGAATGCCTCTACAAATCTTGTTATGGTCAAAACCACGCCAGACTTACCGTTTTTGAGAAAAAATATGTGCATCGCACAATAACATACATATTTTCAGCTAAAAGTATGGCATAATTTGGTTTATTTTCATTTTCTCGGAAACTAGTAGGCCTAGAATTAAGATTTTTGGTTTAAAATGTTCGTAATGAATGCCTCTACAAATCTTTTTATGGTCAAAACCACGCCAGACTTACCGTTTTTGAGAAAAAATATGTGCATCGCACAATAACATACATATTTTCAGCTAAAAGTATGGCATAATTTGGTTTATTTTCATTTTCTCGGAAACTAGTAGGCCTAGAATTAAGATTTTTGGTTTAAAATGTTCGTAATGAATGCCTCTACAAATCTTGTTATGGTCAAAACCACGTCAGACTTACCGTTTTTGAGAAAAAATATGTGCATCGCACAATAACATACATATTTTCAGCTAAAAGTATGGCATAATTTGGTTTATTTTCATTTTCTCGGAAACAAGTAGGCCTAGAATTAAGATTTTTGGTTTAAAATGTTCGTAATGAATGCCTCTACAAATCTTGTTATGGTCAAAACCACGTCAGACTTACCGTTTTTGAGAAAAAATATGTGCATCGCACAATAACATACATATTTTCAGCTAAAAGTATGGCATAATTTGGTTTATTTTCATTTTCTCGGAAACTAGTAGGCCTAGAATTAAGATTTTTGGTTTAAAATGTTCGTAATGAATGCCTCTACAAATCTTGTTATGGTCAAAACCACGCCAGACTTACCGTTTTTGAGAAAAAATATGTGCATCGCACAATAACATACATATTTTCAGCTAAAAGTATGGCATAATTTGGTTTATTTTCATTTTCTCGGAAACTAGTAGGCCTAGAATTAAGATTTTTGGTTTAAAATGTTCGTAATGAATGCCTCTACAAATCTTGTTATGGTCAAAACCACGCCAGACTTACCGTTTTTGAGAAAAAATATGTGCATCGCACAATAACATACATATTTTCAGCTAAAAGTATGGCATAATTTGGTTTATTTTCATTTTCTCGGAAACTAGTAGGCCTAGAATTAAGATTTTTGGTTTAAAATGTTCGTAATGAATGCCTCTACAAATCTTGTTATGGTCAAAACCACGCCAGACTTACCGTTTTTGAGAAAAAATATGTGCAACGCACAATTACATACATATTTTTACATATTTTCAGCTAAAAGTATGGCATAATTTGGTTTATTTTCATTTTCTCGGAAACTAGTAGGCCTAGAATTAAGATTTTTGGTTTAAAATGTTCGTAATGAATGCCTCTACAAATCTTGTTATGGTCAAAACCACGCCAGACTTACCGTTTTTGAGAAAAAATATGTGCATCGCACAATAACATACATATTTTCAGCTAAAAGTATGGCATAATTTGGTTTATTTTCATTTTCTCGGAAACTAGTAGGCCTAGAATTAAGATTTTTGGTTTAAAATGTTCGTAATGAATGCCTCTACAAATCTTGTTATGGTCAAAACCACGCCAGACTTACCGTTTTTGAGAAAAAATATGTGCATCGCACAATAACATACATATTTTCAGCTAAAAGTATGGCATAATTTGGTTTATTTTCATTTTCTCGGAAACTAGTAGGCCTAGAATTAAGATTTTTGGTTTAAAATGTTCGTAATGAATGCCTCTACAAATCTTGTTATGGTCAAAACCACGTCAGACTTACCGTTTTTGAGAAAAAATATGTGCATCGCACAATAACATACATATTTTCAGCTAAAAGTATGGCATAATTTGGTTTATTTTCATTTTCTCGGAAACTAGTAGGCCTAGAATTAAGATTTTTGGTTTAAAATGTTCGTAATGAATGCCTCTACAAATCTTGTTATGGTCAAAACCACGCCAGACTTACCGTTTTTGAGAAAAAATATGTGCATCGCACAATAACATACATATTTTCAGCTAAAAGTATGGCATAATTTGGTTTATTTTCATTTTCTCGGAAACTAGTAGGCCTAGAATTAAGATTTTTGGTTTAAAATGTTCGTAATGAATGCCTCTACAAATCTTGTTATGGTCAAAACCACGCCAGACTTACCGTTTTTGAGAAAAAATATGTGCATCGCACAATAACATACATATTTTCAGCTAAAAGTATGGCATAATTTGGTTTATTTTCATTTTCTCGGAAACTAGTAGGCCTAGAATTAAGATTTTTGGTTTAAAATGTTCGTAATGAATGCCTCTACAAATCTTGTTATGGTCAAAACCACGCCAGACTTACCGTTTTTGAGAAAAAATATGTGCATCGCACAATAACATACATATTTTCAGCTAAAAGTATGGCATAATTTGGTTTATTTTCATTTTCTCGGAAACTAGTAGGCCTAGAATTAAGATTTTTGGTTTAAAATGTTCGTAATGAATGCCTCTACAAATCTTATTATGGTCAAAACCACGTCAGACTTACCGTTTTTGAGAAAAAATATGTGCATCGCACAATAACATACATATTTTCAGCTAAAAGTATGGCATAATTTGGTTTATTTTCATTTTCTCGGAAACTAGTAGGCCTAGAATTAAGATTTTTGGTTTAAAATGTTCGTAATGAATGCCTCTACAAATCTTGTTATGGTCAAAACCACGCCAGACTTACCGTTTTTGAGAAAAAATATGTGCATCGCACAATAACATACATATTTTCAGCTAAAAGTATGGCATAATTTGGTTTATTTTCATTTTCTCGGAAACTAGTAGGCCTAGAATTAAGATTTTTGGTTTAAAATGTTCGTAATGAATGCCTCTACAAATCTTGTTATGGTCAAAACCACGCCAGACTTACCGTTTTTGAGAAAAAATATGTGCATCGCACAATAACATACATATTTTCAGCTAAAAGTATGGCATAATTTGGTTTATTTTCATTTTCTCGGAAACTAGTAGGCCTAGAATTAAGATTTTTGGTTTAAAATGTTCGTAATGAATGCCTCTACAAATCTTGTTATGGTCAAAACCACGCCAGACTTACCGTTTTTGAGAAAAAATATGTGCAACGCACAATAACATACATATTTTCAGCTAAAAGTATGGCATAATTTGGTTTATTTTCATTTTCTCGGAAACTAGTAGGCCTAGAATTAAGATTTTTGGTTTAAAATGTTCGTAATGAATGCCTCTACAAATCTTGTTATGGTCAAAACCACGCCAGACTTACCGTTTTTGAGAAAAAATATGTGCATCGCACAATAACATACATATTTTCAGCTAAAAGTATGGCATAATTTGGTTTATTTTCATTTTCTCGGAAACTAGTAGGCCTAGAATTAAGATTTTTGGTTTAAAATGTTCGTAATGAATGCCTCTACAAATCTTGTTATGGTCAAAACCACGCCAGACTTACCGTTTTTGAGAAAAAATATGTGCAACGCACAATAACATACATATTTTTACATATTTTCAGCTAAAAGTATGGCATAATTTGGTTTATTTTCATTTTCTCGGAAACTAGTAGGCCTAGAATTAAGATTTTTGGTTTAAAATGTTCGTAATGAATGCCTCTACAAATCTTGTTATGGTCAAAACCACGCCAGACTTACCGTTTTTGAGAAAAAATATGTGCATCGCACAATAACATACATATTTTCAGCTAAAAGTATGGCATAATTTGGTTTATTTTCATTTTCTCGGAAACTAGTAGGCCTAGAATTAAGATTTTTGGTTTAAAATGTTCGTAATGAATGCCTCTACAAATCTTGTTATGGTCAAAACCACGCCAGACTTACCGTTTTTGAGAAAAAATATGTGCATCGCGCAATAACATACATATTTTCAGCTAAAAGTATGGCATAATTTGGT
Source organism: Myathropa florea (assembly GCA_930367185.1). Lineage (NCBI taxonomy): Eukaryota > Metazoa > Arthropoda > Insecta > Diptera > Syrphidae > Myathropa > Myathropa florea. The sequence goes on along the minus strand of CAKNEX010000056.1, from coordinate 20,625 downwards.
TTATTTTCATTTTCTCGGAAACTAGTAGGCCTAGAATTAAGATTTTTGGTTTAAAATGTTCGTAATGAATGCCTCTACAAATCTTGTTATGGTCAAAACCACGCCAGACTTACCGTTTTTGAGAAAAAATATGTGCATCGCACAATAACATACATATTTTCAGCTAAAAGTATGGCATAATTTGGTTTATTTTCATTTTCTCGGAAACTAGTAGGCCTAGAATTAAGATTTTTAGTTTAAAATGTTCGTAATGAATGCCTCTACAAATCTTGTTATGGTCAAAACCACGTCAGACTTACCGTTTTTGAGAAAAAATATGTGCATCGCACAATAACATACATATTTTCAGCTAAAAGTATGGCATAATTTGGTTTATTTTCATTTTCTCGGAAACTAGTAGGCCTAGAATTAAGATTTTTGGTTTAAAATGTTCGTAATGAATGCCTCTACAAATCTTGTTATGGTCAAAACCACGCCAGACTTACCGTTTTTGAGAAAAAATATGTGCATCGCACAATAACATACATATTTTCAGCTAAAAGTATGGCATAATTTGGTTTATTTTCATTTTCTCGGAAACTAGTAGGCCTAGAATTAAGATTTTTGGTTTAAAATGTTCGTAATGAATGCCTCTACAAATCTTGTTATGGTCAAAACCACGCCAGACTTACCGTTTTTGAGAAAAAATATGTGCAACGCACAATAACATACATATTTTTACATATTTTCAGCTAAAAGTATGGCATAATTTGGTTTATTTTCATTTTCTCGGAAACTAGTAGGCCTAGAATTAAGATTTTTGGTTTAAAATGTTCGTAATGAATGCCTCTACAAATCTTGTTATGGTCAAACCACGCCAGACTTACCGTTTTTGAGAAAAAATATGTGCATCGCACAATAACATACATATTTTCAGCTAAAAGTATGGCATAATTTGGTTTATTTTCATTTTCTCGGAAACTAGTAGGCCTAGAATTAAGATTTTTGGTTTAAAATGTTCGTAATGAATGCCTCTACAAATCTTGTTATGGTCAAAACCACGCCAGACTTACCGTTTTTGAGAAAAAATATGTGCATCGCACAATAACATACATATTTTCAGCTAAAAGTATGGCATAATTTGGTTTATTTTCATTTTCTCGGAAACTAGTAGGCCTAGAATTAAGATTTTTGGTTTAAAATGTTCGTAATGAATGCCTCTACAAATCTTGTTATGGTCAAAACCACGCCAGACTTACCGTTTTTGAGAAAAAATATGTGCAACGCACAATAACATACATATTTTTACATATTTTCAGCTAAAAGTATGGCATAATTTGGTTTATTTTCATTTTCTCGGAAACTAGTAGGCCTAGAATTAAGATTTTTGGTTTAAAATGTTCGTAATGAATGCCTCTACAAATCTTGTTATGGTCAAAACCACGCCAGACTTACCGTTTTTGAGAAAAAATATGTGCATCGCACAATAACATACATATTTTCAGCTAAAAGTATGGCATAATTTGGTTTATTTTCATTTTCTCGGAAACTAGTAGGCCTAGAATTAAGATTTTTGGTTTAAAATGTTCGTAATGAATGCCTCTACAAATCTTGTTATGGTCAAAACCACGCCAGACTTACCGTTTTTGAGAAAAAATATGTGCATCGCACAATAACATACATATTTTCAGCTAAAAGTATGGCATAATTTGGTTTATTTTCATTTTCTCGGAAACTAGTAGGCCTAGAATTAAGATTTTTGGTTTAAAATGTTCGTAATGAATGCCTCTACAAATCTTGTTATGGTCAAAACCACGCCAGACTTACCGTTTTTGAGAAAAAATATGTGCATCGCACAATAACATACATATTTTCAGCTAAAAGTATGGCATAATTTGGTTTATTTTCATTTTCTCGGAAACTAGTAGGCCTAGAATTAAGATTTTTGGTTTAAAATGTTCGTAATGAATGCCTCTACAAATCTTGTTATGGTCAAAACCACGCCAGACTTACCGTTTTTGAGAAAAAATATGTGCAACGCACAATAACATACATATTTTTACATATTTTCAGCTAAAAGTATGGCATAATTTGGTTTATTTTCATTTTCTCGGAAACTAGTAGGCCTAGAATTAAGATTTTTGGTTTAAAATGTTCGTAATGAATGCCTCTACAAATCTTGTTATGGTCAAAACCACGGCAGACTTACCGTTCTTGAGAAAAAATATGTGCATCGCACAATAACATACATATTTTTACATATTTTCAGCTAAAAGTATGGCATAATTTGGTTTATTTTCATTTTCTCGGAAACTAGTAGGCCTAGAATTAAGATTTTTGGTTTAAAATGTTCGTAATGAATGCCTCTACAAATCTTGTTATGGTCAAAACCACGCCAGACTTACCGTTTTTGAGAAAAAATATGTGCAACGCACAATAACATACATATTTTTACATATTTTCAGCTAAAAGTATGGCATAATTTGGTTTATTTTCATTTTCTCGGAAACTAGTAGGCCTAGAATTAAGATTTTTGGTTTAAAATGTTCGTAATGAATGCCTCTACAAATCTTGTTATGGTCAAAACCACGCCAGACTTACCGTTTTTGAGAAAAAATATGTGCAACGCACAATAACATACATATTTTTACATATTTTCAGCTAAAAGTATGGCATAATTTGGTTTATTTTCATTTTCTCGGAAACTAGTAGGCCTAGAATTAAGATTTTTGGTTTAAAATGTTCGTAATGAATGCCTCTACAAATCTTGTTATGGTCAAAACCACGCCAGACTTACATTCTACATTCGTCACCAGAAATAGAGAAGAAGTTCTAGACATAACTCTCTATAATGACTCCGCCACCATGGAGGTCAGCAATTGGAGAGTGTTAGATTCGCCGTCCTTCTCGGACCACAAGCTAATAACCTTCACGGTCAACAGTAGGATGGTAAAGGAGGACAGGTTCAGGAACCCCAAAAATACAAATTGGGGTCGCTTCTACAGAGAAATCAGCAGTTGCTCAAGGCATCTAATGGTCAGACCAATGGTCTCCATAAGCGACATTGAGCAGACTGCTTTAGATATTAAGAACATCTATGAGAAAGCTTTCATAAAAGCATGTCCTCTTCGGACCTTCAGGAATAAAAAATCCCCCCCATGGTGGAATAAAGACCTTGGTGTTATCAGGAAAAGAACCAGAACCCTTTTTAATGTAGCCAAGGCGTCAAGGTCACCCGAAGACTGGGAAGCTTTCAAGGCTAGTCAAAGGGACTTCAAAAAAGCAGTAGCCATTGCTAAGCGATGCACATGGCGTACCTATTGCAGTGAAATAATGAGTACCACTGAAACAGCTAGGCTAAGGAAACTTCTCTCCAAAGAACCTGCTGTCCCAGGGTATCTCAAGGATAACGGCGGTGTTTGGACACAGTCTGCAGAGGAAACACTCAATCTTCTGGTGTCCACTCACTTCCCGGGTTGCACATTTGGCAGCGACATCTCGGCGCCAGCCGACGACGCGGTGAATGAACTTTACGTTCCGGAAACCGTTGTCGACGAAGATAGAATTGGATGGGCCATTGACTCATTTGCCCCATATAAGTCTCCTGGCTTAGACGGCATATATCCAATTATGCTGCAAAAGACTAAGAATATGATAATCCCTGTCCTGAGTAGGATATATAGATGCAGCTTAATAAACGGCTACATACCGTCGACTTGGAGAGAAGTAAAGGTTGTCTTCATCCCTAAAGCCGGTAAAGCTAGCCACACAGCTGCAAAAGATTTCCGACCTATAAGCTTGACTTCCTTTGTTCTCAAAACCTTTGAGAAGGTAATCAATGCTTATATTCGCAGAAAGCTTTCTACCAACACAATGTCCACAGCACAACATGCCTACATTAAAGGCAGAGGTGTGGAGACCGCACTTCACAGCGTGGTCAATGTAATTGAAAGCTCTCTCAAAGCCAAAGAATACGCACTCGCAGCCTTTCTGGATATTGAAGGCGCTTTCAATAATGTGGAAACGAGAGCGATTAAGTCAGCCCTCGAGAGGGCCAATATTGAGCAATCAATAACATCAACCGTTGTTAGCCTGCTCAGTAAAAGAACAATCTACGCGAACATGGGTGACAGGCTTGTAAAAGCCATTGCCTCTAGAGGCACACCGCAGGGAGGGGTAATTTCACCCCTGCTCTGGGTTCTTGTCATCGACGAAGTCTTAGAGAAGCTCAAATACTCGGGGGTGACAGTAGTTGCTTATGCAGACGACGTAGTGTTGATAGCTAGAGGCAAATTCCTCCCAACCATAAGTGAAGTACTTGAGAGCGCTATAAGCACACTAGCTAGATGGGCTAAAAACTGCGGACTGGGTGTCAACCCAGGTAAGACCGAATTGGTTCTCTTCTCCAACAAAAGAGTCATACCGCAATTTAGGCTACCATCTATCGAGAGATCCACACTGACGCTATCCGACAGTGCTAGATACCTAGGTATCATTCTTGACAGGAAACTAAATTGGAAGCTTAATGTCTCTGAAAGGGTCAAAAAGGCAACATGCGCTTTTTATATCTGCGCAAAAATTGTCGGTAAAAAATGGGGACCAAGCCCCAAGACCATCCTATGGATGTATACCGCTATTGTCAGACCCATCCTTACGTATGGCAGCGTAGTCTGGTGGCAGGCAGCATTGAAAGCCATTAATCTTAAGGCATTGACGAAAATACAAAGACTTGCGTGTATGGGAGTTACTGGCGCAATCAGCTCTACCCCAACAGCTGGACTGGAAACGATCCTACACATGCTACCGCTTGACCTTCATATGCAGGCAATCGCCGCTAAAAGTGCTCTGAGAATCAGTCAATCTTGCAACTGGCGCTCAGGTACCACTGGACATGCAAGTATTCTCAACAAACTTGCAGTATCAGAAGTCGAGAGCGACTACAGGCTCCCATTCCTCGACTTCGAGAGACCCTTCAAATGCCAATACCCCACCAGAGAGGAGTGGGCGTCCAATGAACCCATCAACAACTCGTCAATAAAGGTTTATACCGACGGGTCAAAGATGGAAGCAGGCACAGGCGCGGGCATTTTCTCCAACGAGCTAAACTTGCACTGCTCAATCAGACTACCTGATTATGGCAGTGTGTTTCAAGCGGAGGTCCTGGCGGTCAAAGAAGCGGCCAAAAAGATATTAATGATGGCGATATCACCAGCTGATATTACCATTTTCATTGACAGTCAGGCGGCCATGAAAGCTATATCCGCAATAGAAGTCAAGTCCAAGCTAGTCGCAAGCTGTCGCGAAGATCTAAAGGCTCTTGGCTCACAGCACTCGATTAATCTGTGCTGGGTCCCAGGACATAGGGACATAGCCGGCAATGAGATAGCTGATGAACTTGCCAGAACAGGGTCAGTGACCGACGCGTCACAAGCAATTCAGGGTATTAAACCGCCACTCTCAGAGCTGAGGAAAAAGGTGGATACTATGATCATTGAAATGGCAAACTGTAGATGGCGCAGTCTGTCTACATGTGGGACTACTAAAGCATTATGGCCCAGATACGACCGAGCAAAAACCGACAAGATCCTTCAGTGCGACAAAGAGTTGCTAACGATGGTGGTTGGAGCTCTCACTGGCCATAATCATCTTAGAAACCATACCATGAAAATGGGACTCTCCAACGACAACATTTGTAGAGGTTGTGGTGACGAGGAGGAACGTGAGGATACTCCTCACTACCTCTGTCACTGCCCTAGTCTTTGTCAGTTGCGTCATAGAACACTGGGAGAATTCTTCTTCCAAGACTTACATGAAATCTCAAGTATACCTCTTAGATCTATTTACAGGTTTATAAGGAAATCGGGATGGCTCCGGCGCAACGAAGGACCATGAGTGCGACAAGGGTAAAGAAGGGGACACTATCCTCCAATTGGGCATCACAATGGGTCCCTAAGGACCTAAGTGAGACGTGGCTTAAGCCCGTCTACCCACATACCTACCTACCTACCTACGCCAGACTTACCGTTTTTGAGAAAAAATATGTGCATCGCACAATAACATACATATTTTCAGCTAAAAGTATGGCATAATTTGGTTTATTTTCATTTTCTCGGAAACTAGTAGGCCTAGAATTAAGATTTTTGGTTTAAAATGTTCGTAATGAATGCCTCTACAAATCTTGTTATGGTCAAAACCACGTCAGACTTACCGTTTTTGAGAAAAAATATGTGCATCGCACAATAACATACATATTTTCAGCTAAAAGTATGGCATAATTTGGTTTATTTTCATTTTCTCGGAAACTAGTAGGCCTAGAATTAAGATTTTTGGTTTAAAATGTTCGTAATGAATGCCTCTACAAATCTTGTTATGGTCAAAACCACGCCAGACTTACCGTTTTTGAGAAAAAATATGTGCATCGCACAATAACATACATATTTTCAGCTAAAAGTATGGCATAATTTGGTTTATTTTCATTTTCTCGGAAACTAGTAGGCCTAGAATTAAGATTTTTGGTTTAAAATGTTCGTAATGAATGCCTCTACAAATCTTGTTATGGTCAAAACCACGCCAGACTTACCGTTTTTGAGAAAAAATATGTGCAACGCACAATAACATACATATTTTTACATATTTTCAGCTAAAAGTATGGCATAATTTGGTTTATTTTCATTTTCTCGGAAACTAGTAGGCCTAGAATTAAGATTTTTGGTTTAAAATGTTCGTAATGAATGCCTCTACAAATCTTGTTATGGTCAAAACCACGGCAGACTTACCGTTCTTGAGAAAAAATATGTGCATCGCACAATAACATACATATTTTTACATATTTTCAGCTAAAAGTATGGCATAATTTGGTTTATTTTCATTTTCTCGGAAACTAGTAGGCCTAGAATTAAGATTTTTGGTTTAAAATGTTCGTAATGAATGCCTCTACAAATCTTGTTATGGTCAAAACCACGCCAGACTTACCGTTTTTGAGAAAAAATATGTGCAACGCACAATAACATACATATTTTTACATATTTTCAGCTAAAAGTATGGCATAATTTGGTTTATTTTCATTTTCTCGGAAACTAGTAGGCCTAGAATTAAGATTTTTGGTTTAAAATGTTCGTAATGAATGCCTCTACAAATCTTGTTATGGTCAAAACCACGCCAGACTTACCGTTTTTGAGAAAAAATATGTGCATCGCACAATAACATACATATTTTCAGCTAAAAGTATGGCATAATTTGGTTTATTTTCATTTTCTCGGAAACTAGTAGGCCTAGAATTAAGATTTTTGGTTTAAAATGTTCGTAATGAATGCCTCTACAAATCTTGTTATGGTCAAAACCACGCCAGACTTACCGTTTTTGAGAAAAAATATGTGCATCGCACAATAACATACATATTTTCAGCTAAAAGTATGGCATAATTTGGTTTATTTTCATTTTCTCGGAAACTAGTAGGCCTAGAATTAAGATTTTTGGTTTAAAATGTTCGTAATGAATGCCTCTACAAATCTCGTTATGGTCAAAACCACGCCAGACTTACCGTTTTTGAGAAAAAATATGTGCATCGCACAATAACATACATATTTTCAGCTAAAAGTATGGCATAATTTGGTTTATTTTCATTTTCTCGGAAACTAGTAGGCCTAGAATTAAGATTTTTGGTTTAAAATGTTCGTAATGAATGCCTCTACAAATCTTGTTATGGTCAAAACCACGCCAGACTTACCGTTTTTGAGAAAAAATATGTGCATCGCACAATAACATACATATTTTCAGCTAAAAGTATGGCATAATTTGGTTTATTTTCATTTTCTCGGAAACTAGTAGGCCTAGAATTAAGATTTTTGGTTTAAAATGTTCGTAATGAATGCCTCTACAAATCTTGTTATGGTCAAAACCACGCCAGACTTACCGTTTTTGAGAAAAAATATGTGCATCGCACAATAACATACATATTTTCAGCTAAAAGTATGGCATAATTTGGTTTATTTTCATTTTCTCGGAAACTAGTAGGCCTAGAATTAAGATTTTTGGTTTAAAATGTTCGTAATGAATGCCTCTACAAATCTTGTTATGGTCAAAACCACGCCAGACTTACCGTTTTTAAAAAAAAATATGTGCATCGCACAATAACATACATATTTTCAGCTAAAAGTATGGCATAATTTGGTTTATTTTCATTTTCTCGGAAACTAGTAGGCCTAGAATTAAGATTTTTGGTTTAAAATGTTCGTAATGAATGCCTCTACAAATCTTGTTATGGTCAAAACCACGCCAGACTTACCGTTTTTGAGAAAAAATATGTGCATCGCACAATAACATACATATTTTCAGCTAAAAGTATGGCATAATTTGGTTTATTTTCATTTTCTCGGAAACTAGTAGGCCTAGAATTAAGATTTTTGGTTTAAAATGTTCGTAATGAATGCCTCTACAAATCTTGTTATGGTCAAAACCACGCCAGACTTACCGTTTTTGAGAAAAAATATGTGCAACGCACAATAACATACATATTTTTACATATTTTCAGCTAAAAGTATGGCATAATTTGGTTTATTTTCATTTTCTCGGAAACTAGTAGGCCTAGAATTAAGATTTTTGGTTTAAAATGTTCGTAATGAATGCCTCTACAAATCTTGTTATGGTCAAAACCACGCCAGACTTACCGTTTTTGAGAAAAAATATGTGCATCGCACAATAACATACATATTTTCAGCTAAAAGTATGGCATAATTTGGTTTATTTTCATTTTCTCGGAAACTAGTAGGCCTAGAATTAAGATTTTTGGTTTAAAATGTTCGTAATGAATGCCTCTACAAATCTTGTTATGGTCAAAACCACGCCAGACTTACCGTTTTTGAGAAAAAATATGTGCATCGCACAATAACATACATATTTTCAGCTAAAAGTATGGCATAATTTGGTTTATTTTCATTTTCTCGGAAACTAGTAGGCCTAGAATTAAGATTTTTGGTTTAAAATGTTCGTAATGAATGCCTCTACAAATCTTGTTATGGTCAAAACCACGCCAGACTTACCGTTTTTGAGAAAAAATATGTGCATCGCACAATAACATACATATTTTCAGCTAAAAGTATGGCATAATTTGGTTTATTTTCATTTTCTCGGAAACTAGTAGGCCTAGAATTAAGATTTTTGGTTTAAAATGTTCGTAATGAATGCCTCTACAAATCTTGTTATGGTCAAAACCACGCCAGACTTACCGTTTTTGAGAAAAAATATGTGCATCGCACAATAACATACATAATTTTACATATTTTCAGCTAAAAGTATGGCATAATTTGGTTTATTTTCATTTTCTCGGAAACTAGTAGGCCTAGAATTAAGATTTTTGGTTAAAAATGTTCGTAATGAATGCCTCTACAAATCTTGTTATGGTCAAAACCACGTCAGACTTACCGTTTTTGAGAAAAAATATGTGCATCGCACAATAACATACATATTTTCAGCTAAAAGTATGGCATAATTTGGTTTATTTTCATTTTCTCGGAAACTAGTAGGCCTAGAATTAAGATTTTTGGTTTAAAATGTTCGTAATGAATGCCTCTACAAATCTTGTTATGGTCAAAACCACGCCAGACTTACCGTTTTTGAGAAAAAATATGTGCATCGCACAATAACATACATATTTTCAGCTAAAAGTATGGCATAATTTGGTTTATTTTCATTTTCTCGGAAACTAGTAGGCCTAGAATTAAGATTTTTGGTTTAAAATGTTCGCAATGAATGCCTCTACAAATCTTGTTATGGTCAAAACCACGTCAGACTTACCGTTTTTGAGAAAAAATATGTGCATCGCACAATAACATACATATTTTCAGCTAAAAGTATGGCATAATTTGGTTTATTTTCATTTTCTCGGAAACTAGTAGGCCTAGAATTAAGATTTTTGGTTTAAAATGTTCGTAATGAATGCCTCTACAAATCTTGTTATGGTCAAAACCACGCCAGACTTACCGTTTTTGAGAAAAAATATGTGCATCGCACAATAACATACATATTTTCAGCTAAAAGTATGGCATAATTTGGTTTATTTTCATTTTCTCGGAAACTAGTAGGCCTAGAATTAAGATTTTTGGTTTAAAATGTTCGTAATGAATGCCTCTACAAATCTTGTTATGGTCAAAACCACGCCAGACTTACCGTTTTTGAGAAAAAATATGTGCATCGCACAATAACATACATATTTTCAGCTAAAAGTATGGCATAATTTGGTTTATTTTCATTTTCTCGGAAACTAGTAGGCCTAGAATTAAGATTTTTGGTTTAAAATGTTCGTAATGAATGCCTCTACAAATCTTGTTATGGTCAAAACCACGCCAGACTTACCGTTTTTGAGAAAAAATATGTGCAACGCACAATAACATACATATTTTTACATATTTTCAGCTAAAAGTATGGCATAATTTGGTTTATTTTCATTTTCTCGGAAACTAGTAGGCCTAGAATTAAGATTTTTGGTTTAAAATGTTCGTAATGAATGCCTCTACAAATCTTGTTATAGTCAAAACCACGCCAGACTTACCGTTTTTGAGAAAAAATATGTGCAACGCACAATAACATACATATTTTTACATATTTTCAGCTAAAAGTATGGCATAATTTGGTTTATTTTCATTTTCTCGGAAACTAGTAGGCCTAGAATTAAGATTTTTGGTTTAAAATGTTCGTAATGAATGCCTCTACAAATCTTGTTATGGTCAAAACCACGCCAGACTTACCGTTTTTGAGAAAAAATATGTGCATCGCACAATAACATACATATTTTCAGCTAAAAGTATGGCATAATTTGGTTTATTTTCATTTTCTCGGAAACTAGTAGGCCTAGAATTAAGATTTTTGGTTTAAAATGTTCGTAATGAATGCCTCTACAAATCTTGTTATGGTCAAAACCACGCCAGACTTACCGTTTTTGAGAAAAAATATGTGCATCGCACAATAACATACATATTTTTACATATTTTCAGCTAAAAGTATGGCATAATTTGGTTTATTTTCATTTTCTCGGAAACTAGTAGGCCTAGAATTAAGATTTTTGGTTTAAAATGTTCGTAATGAATGCCTCTACAAATCTTGTTATGGTCAAAACCACGTCAGACTTACCGTTTTTGAGAAAAAATATGTGCATCGCACAATAACATACATATTTTCAGCTAAAAGTATGGCATAATTTGGTTTATTTTCATTTTCTCGGAAACTAGTAGGCCTAGAATTAAGATTTTTGGTTTAAAATGTTCGTAATGAATGCCTCTACAAATCTTGTTATGGTCAAAACCACGCCAGACTTACCGTTTTTGAGAAAAAATATGTGCATCGCACAATAACATACATATTTTCAGCTAAAAGTATGGCATAATTTGGTTTATTTTCATTTTCTCGGAAACTAGTAGGCCTAGAATTAAGATTTTTGGTTTAAAATGTTCGTAATGAATGCCTCTACAAATCTTGTTATGGTCAAAACCACGCCAGACTTACCGTTTTTGAGAAAAAATATGTGCATCGCACAATAACATACATATTTTCAGCTAAAAGTATGGCATAATTTGGTTTATTTTCATTTTCTCGGAAACTAGTAGGCCTAGAATTAAGATTTTTGGTTTAAAATGTTCGTAATGAATGCCTCTACAAATCTTGTTATGGTCAAAACCACGCCAGACTTACCGTTTTTGAGAAAAAATATGTGCATCGCACAATAACATACATATTTTCAGCTAAAAGTATGGCATAATTTGGTTTATTTTCATTTTCTCGGAAACTAGTAGGCCTAGAATTAAGATTTTTGGTTTAAAATGTTCGTAATGAATGCCTCTACAAATCTTGTTATGGTCAAAACCACGTCAGACTTACCGTTTTTGAGAAAAAATATGTGCATCGCACAATAACATACATATTTTCAGCTAAAAGTATGGCATAATTTGGTTTATTTTCATTTTCTCGGAAACTAGTAGGCCTAGAATTAAGATTTTTGGTTTAAAATGTTCGTAATGAATGCCTCTACAAATCTTGTTATGGTCAAAACCACGCCAGACTTACCGTTTTTGAGAAAAAATATGTGCAACGCACAATAACATACATATTTTTACATATTTTCAGCTAAAAGTATGGCATAATTTGGTTTATTTTCATTTTCTCGGAAACTAGTAGGCCTAGAATTAAGATTTTTGGTTTAAAATGTTCGTAATGAATGCCTCTACAAATCTTGTTATGGTCAAAACCACGCCAGACTTACCGTTTTTGAGAAAAAATATGTGCATCGCACAATAACATACATATTTTTACATATTTTCAGCTAAAAGTATGGCATAATTTGGTTTATTTTCATTTTCTCGGAAACTAGTAGGCCTAGAATTAAGATTTTTGGTTTAAAATGTTCGTAATGAATGCCTCTACAAATCTTGTTATGGTCAAAACCACGTCAGACTTACCGTTTTTGAGAAAAAATATGTGCATCGCACAATAACATACATATTTTCAGCTAAAAGTATGGCATAATTTGGTTTATTTTCATTTTCTCGGAAACTAGTAGGCCTAGAATTAAGATTTTTGGTTTAAAATGTTCGTAATGAATGCCTCTACAAATCTTGTTATGGTCAAAACCACGCCAGACTTACCGTTTTTGAGAAAAAATATGTGCATCGCACAATAACATACATATTTTCAGCTAAAAGTATGGCATAATTTGGTTTATTTTCATTTTCTCGGAAACTAGTAGGCCTAGAATTAAGATTTTTGGTTTAAAATGTTCGTAATGAATGCCTCTACAAATCTTGTTATGGTCAAAACCACGCCAGACTTACCGTTTTTGAGAAAAAATATGTGCAACGCACAATAACATACATATTTTTACATATTTTCAGCTAAAAGTATGGCATAATTTGGTTTATTTTCATTTTCTCGGAAACTAGTAGGCCTAGAATTAAGATTTTTGGTTTAAAATGTTCGTAATGAATGCCTCTACAAATCTTGTTATGGTCAAAACCACGCCAGACTTACCGTTTTTGAGAAAAAATATGTGCATCGCACAATAACATACATATTTTCAGCTAAAAGTATGGCATAATTTGGTTTATTTTCATTTTCTCGGAAACTAGTAGGCCTAGAATTAAGATTTTTGGTTTAAAATGTTCGTAATGAATGCCTCTACAAATCTTGTTATGGTCAAAACCACGCCAGACTTACCGTTTTTGAGAAAAAATATGTGCATCGCACAATAACATACATATTTTCAGCTAAAAGTATGGCATAATTTGGTTTATTTTCATTTTCTCGGAAACTAGTAGGCCTAGAATTAAGATTTTTGGTTTAAAATGTTCGTAATGAATGCCTCTACAAATCTTGTTATGGTCAAAACCACGCCAGACTTACCGTTTTTGAGAAAAAATATGTGCATCGCACAATAACATACATATTTTCAGCTAAAAGTATGGCATAATTTGGTTTATTTTCATTTTCTCGGAAACTAGTAGGCCTAGAATTAAGATTTTTGGTTTAAAATGTTCGTAATGAATGCCTCTACAAATCTTGTTATGGTCAAAACCACGCCAGACTTACCGTTTTTGAGAAAAAATATGTGCATCGCACAATAACATACATATTTTCAGCTAAAAGTATGGCATAATTTGGTTTATTTTCATTTTCTCGGAAACTAGTAGGCCTAGAATTAAGATTTTTGGTTTAAAATGTTCGTAATGAATGCCTCTACAAATCTTGTTATGGTCAAAACCACGTCAGACTTACCGTTTTTGAGAAAAAATATGTGCATCGCACAATAACATACATATTTTCAGCTAAAAGTATGGCATAATTTGGTTTATTTTCATTTTCTCGGAAACTAGTAGGCCTAGAATTAAGATTTTTGGTTTAAAATGTTCGTAATGAATGCCTCTACAAATCTTGTTATGGTCAAAACCACGCCAGACTTACCGTTTTTGAGAAAAAATATGTGCATCGCACAATAACATACATATTTTCAGCTAAAAGTATGGCATAATTTGGTTTATTTTCATTTTCTCGGAAACTAGTAGGCCTAGAATTAAGATTTTTGGTTTAAAATGTTCGTAATGAATGCCTCTACAAATCTTGTTATGGTCAAAACCACGTCAGACTTACCGTTTTTGAGAAAAAATATGTGCATCGCACAATAACATACATATTTTCAGCTAAAAGTATGGCATAATTTGGTTTATTTTCATTTTCTCGGAAACTAGTAGGCCTAGAATTAAGATTTTTGGTTTAAAATGTTCGTAATGAATGCCTCTACAAATCTTGTTATGGTCAAAACCACGCCAGACTTACCGTTTTTGAGAAAAAATATGTGCATCGCACAATAACATACATATTTTCAGCTAAAAGTATGGCATAATTTGGTTTATTTTCATTTTCTCGGAAACTAGTAGGCCTAGAATTAAGATTTTTGGTTTAAAATGTTCGTAATGAATGCCTCTACAAATCTTGTTATGGTCAAAACCACGCCAGACTTACCGTTTTTGAGAAAAAATATGTGCATCGCACAATAACATACATATTTTCAGCTAAAAGTATGGCATAATTTGGTTTATTTTCATTTTCTCGGAAACTAGTAGGCCTAGAATTAAGATTTTTGGTTTAAAATGTTCGTAATGAATGCCTCTACAAATCTTGTTATGGTCAAAACCACGCCAGACTTACCGTTTTTGAGAAAAAATATGTGCATCGCACAATAACATACATATTTTCAGCTAAAAGTATGGCATAATTTGGTTTATTTTCATTTTCTCGGAAACTAGTAGGCCTAGAATTAAGATTTTTGGTTTAAAATGTTCGTAATGAATGCCTCTACAAATCTTGTTATGGTCAAAACCACGTCAGACTTACCGTTTTTGAGAAAAAATATGTGCATCGCACAATAACATACATATTTTCAGCTAAAAGTATGGCATAATTTGGTTTATTTTCATTTTCTCGGAAACTAGTAGGCCTAGAATTAAGATTTTTGGTTTAAAATGTTCGTAATGAATGCCTCTACAAATCTTGTTATGGTCAAAACCACGCCAGACTTACCGTTTTTGAGAAAAAATATGTGCAACGCACAATAACATACATATTTTTACATATTTTCAGCTAAAAGTATGGCATAATTTGGTTTATTTTCATTTTCTCGGAAACTAGTAGGCCTAGAATTAAGATTTTTGGTTTAAAATGTTCGTAATGAATGCCTCTACAAATCTTGTTATGGTCAAAACCACGCCAGACTTACCGTTTTTGAGAAAAAATATGTGCATCGCACAATAACATACATATTTTTACATATTTTCAGCTAAAAGTATGGCATAATTTGGTTTATTTTCATTTTCTCGGAAACTAGTAGGCCTAGAATTAAGATTTTTGGTTTAAAATGTTCGTAATGAATGCCTCTACAAATCTTGTTATGGTCAAAACCACGTCAGACTTACCGTTTTTGAGAAAAAATATGTGCATCGCACAATAACATACATATTTTCAGCTAAAAGTATGGCATAATTTGGTTTATTTTCATTTTCTCGGAAACTAGTAGGCCTAGAATTAAGATTTTTGGTTTAAAATGTTCGTAATGAATGCCTCTACAAATCTTGTTATGGTCAAAACCACGCCAGACTTACCGTTTTTGAGAAAAAATATGTGCATCGCACAATAACATACATATTTTCAGCTAAAAGTATGGCATAATTTGGTTTATTTTCATTTTCTCGGAAACTAGTAGGCCTAGAATTAAGATTTTTGGTTTAAAATGTTCGTAATGAATGCCTCTACAAATCTTGTTATGGTCAAAACCACGCCAGACTTACCGTTTTTGAGAAAAAATATGTGCAACGCACAATAACATACATATTTTTACATATTTTCAGCTAAAAGTATGGCATAATTTGGTTTATTTTCATTTTCTCGGAAACTAGTAGGCCTAGAATTAAGATTTTTGGTTTAAAATGTTCGTAATTAATGCCTCTACAAATCTTGTTATGGTCAAAACCACGCCAGACTTACCGTTTTTGAGAAAAAATATGTGCATCGCACAATAACATACATATTTTCAGCTAAAAGTATGGCATAATTTGGTTTATTTTCATTTTCTCGGAAACTAGTAGGCCTAGAATTAAGATTTTTGGTTTAAAATGTTCGTAATGAATGCCTCTACAAATCTTGTTATGGTCAAAACCACGCCAGACTTACCGTTTTTGAGAAAAAATATGTGCATCGCACAATAACATACATATTTTCAGCTAAAAGTATGGCATAATTTGGTTTATTTTCATTTTCTCGGAAACTAGTAGGCCTAGAATTAAGATTTTTGGTTTAAAATGTTCGTAATGAATGCCTCTACAAATCTTGTTATGGTCAAAACCACGCCAGACTTACCGTTTTTGAGAAAAAATATGTGCATCGCACAATAACATACATATTTTCAGCTAAAAGTATGGCATAATTTGGTTTATTTTCATTTTCTCGGAAACTAGTAGGCCTAGAATTAAGATTTTTGGTTTAAAATGTTCGTAATGAATGCCTCTACAAATCTTGTTATGGTCAAAACCACGCCAGACTTACCGTTTTTGAGAAAAAATATGTGCATCGCACAATAACATACATATTTTCAGCTAAAAGTATGGCATAATTTGGTTTATTTTCATTTTCTCGGAAACTAGTAGGCCTAGAATTAAGATTTTTGGTTTAAAATGTTCGTAATGAATGCCTCTACAAATCTTGTTATGGTCAAAACCACGTCAGACTTACCGTTTTTGAGAAAAAATATGTGCATCGCACAATAACATACATATTTTCAGCTAAAAGTATGGCATAATTTGGTTTATTTTCATTTTCTCGGAAACTAGTAGGCCTAGAATTAAGATTTTTGGTTTAAAATGTTCGTAATGAATGCCTCTACAAATCTTGTTATGGTCAAAACCACGCCAGACTTACCGTTTTTGAGAAAAAATATGTGCATCGCACAATAACATACATATTTTCAGCTAAAAGTATGGCATAATTTGGTTTATTTTCATTTTCTCGGAAACTAGTAGGCCTAGAATTAAGATTTTTGGTTTAAAATGTTCGTAATGAATGCCTCTACAAATCTTGTTATGGTCAAAACCACGCCAGACTTACCGTTTTTGAGAAAAAATATGTGCAACGCACAATAACATACATATTTTTACATATTTTCAGCTAAAAGTATGGCATAATTTGGTTTATTTTCATTTTCTCGGAAACTAGTAGGCCTAGAATTAAGATTTTTGGTTTAAAATGTTCGTAATGAATGCCTCTACAAATCTTGTTATGGTCAAAACCACGCCAGACTTACCGTTTTTGAGAAAAAATATGTGCATCGCACAATAACATACATATTTTCAGCTAAAAGTATGGCATAATTTGGTTTATTTTCATTTTCTCGGAAACTAGTAGGCCTAGAATTAAGATTTTTGGTTTAAAATGTTCGTAATGAATGCCTCTACAAATCTTGTTATGGTCAAAACCACGCCAGACTTACCGTTTTTGAGAAAAAATATGTGCATCGCACAATAACATACATATTTTCAGCTAAAAATATGGCATAATTTGGTTTATTTTCATTTTCTCGGAAACTAGTAGGCCTAGAATTAAGATTTTTGGTTTAAAATGTTCGTAATGAATGCCTCTACAAATCTTGTTATGGTCAAAACCACGCCAGACTTACCGTTTTTGAGAAAAAATATGTGCATCGCACAATAACATACATATTTTCAGCTAAAAGTATGGCATAATTTGGTTTATTTTCATTTTCTCGGAAACTAGTAGGCCTAGAATTAAGATTTTTGGTTTAAAATGTTCGTAATGAATGCCTCTACAAATCTTGTTATGGTCAAAACCACGTCAGACTTACCGTTTTTGAGAAAAAATATGTGCATCGCACAATAACATACATATTTTCAGCTAAAAGTATGGCATAATTTGGTTTATTTTCATTTTCTCGGAAACTAGTAGGCCTAGAATTAAGATTTTTGGTTTAAAATGTTCGTAATGAATGCCTCTACAAATCTTGTTATGGTCAAAACCACGCCAGACTTACCGTTTTTGAGAAAAAATATGTGCAACGCACAATAACATACATATTTTTACATATTTTCAGCTAAAAGTATGGCATAATTTGGTTTATTTTCATTTTCTCGGAAACTAGTAGGCCTAGAATTAAGATTTTTGGTTTAAAATGTTCGTAATGAATGCCTCTACAAATCTTGTTATGGTCAAAACCACGCCAGACTTACCGTTTTTGAGAAAAAATATGTGCATCGCACAATAACATACATATTTTCAGCTAAAAGTATGGCATAATTTGGTTTATTTTCATTTTCTCGGAAACTAGTAGGCCTAGAATTAAGATTTTTGGTTTAAAATGTTCGTAATGAATGCCTCTACAAATCTTGTTATGGTCAAAACCACGTCAGACTTACCGTTTTTGAGAAAAAATATGTGCATCGCACAATAACATACATATTTTCAGCTAAAAGTATGGCATAATTTGGTTTATTTTCATTTTCTCGGAAACTAGTAGGCCTAGAATTAAGATTTTTGGTTTAAAATGTTCGTAATGAATGCCTCTACAAATCTTGTTATGGTCAAAACCACGCCAGACTTACCGTTTTTGAGAAAAAATATGTGCATCGCACAATAACATACATATTTTCAGCTAAAAGTATGGCATAATTTGGTTTATTTTCATTTTCTCGGAAACTAGTAGGCCTAGAATTAAGATTTTTTGGTTTAAAATGTTCGTAATGAATGCCTCTACAAATCTTGTTATGGTCAAAACCACGCCAGACTTACCGTTTTTGAGAAAAAAATATGTGCATCGCACAATAACATACATATTTTCAGCTAAAAGTATGGCATAATTTGGTTTATTTTCATTTTCTCGGAAACTAGTAGGCCTAGAATTAAGATTTTTGGTTTAAAATGTTCGTAATGAATGCCTCTACAAATCTTGTTATGGTCAAAACCACGTCAGACTTACCGTTTTTGAGAAAAAAATATGTGCATCGCACAATAACATACATATTTTTACATATTTTCAGCTAAAAGTATGGCATAATTTGGTTTATTTTCATTTTCTCGGAAACTAGTAGGCCTAGAATTAAGATTTTTGGTTTAAAATGTTCGTAATGAATGCCTCTACAAATCTTGTTATGGTCAAAACCACGCCAGACTTACCGTTTTTGAGAAAAAATATGTGCATCGCACAATAACATACATATTTTCAGCTAAAAGTATGGCATAATTTGGTTTATTTTCATTTTCTCGGAAACTAGTAGGCCTAAAATTAAGATTTTTGGTTTAAGATGTTCGTAATGAATGCCTCTACAAATCTTGTTATGGTCAAAACCACGCCAGACTTACCGTTTTTGAGAAAAAATATGTGCATCGCACAATAACATACATATTTTCAGCTAAAAGTATGGCATAATTTGGTTTATTTTCATTTTCTCGGAAACTAGTAGGCCTAGAATTAAGATTTTTGGTTTAAAATGTTCGTAATGAATGCCTCTACAAATCTTGTTATAGTCAAAACCACGCCAGACTTACCGTTTTTGAGAAAAAATATGTGCATCGCACAATAACATACATATTTTCAGCTAAAAGTATGGCATAATTTGGTTTATTTTCATTTTCTCGGAAACTAGTAGGCCTAGAATAAGATTTTTGGTTTAAAATGTTCGTAATGAATGCCTCTACAAATCTTGTTATGGTCAAAACCACGCCAGACTTACCGTTTTTGAGAAAAAATATGTGCATCGCACAATAACATACATATTTTCAGCTAAAAGTATGGCATAATTTGGTTTATTTTCATTTTCTCGGAAACTAGTAGGCCTAGAATTAAGATTTTTGGTTTAAAATGTTCGTAATGAATGCCTCTACAAATCTTGTTATGGTCAAAACCACGTCAGATTTACCGTTTTGAGAAAAAAATATGTGCATCGCACAATAACATACATATTTTCAGCTAAAAGTATGGCATAATTTGGTTTATTTTCATTTCTCGGAAACTAGTAGGCCTAGAATTAAGATTTTTGGTTTAAAATGTTCGTAATGAATGCCTCTACAAATCTTGTTATGGTCAAAACCACGCCAGACTTACCGTTTTTGAGAAAAATATGTGCAACGCACAATAACATACATATTTTTACATATTTTCAGCTAAAAGTATGGCATAATTTGGTTTATTTTCATTTTCTCGGAAACTAGTAGGCCTAGAATTAAGATTTTTGGTTTAAAATGTTCGTAATGAATGCCTCTACAAATCTTGTTATGGTCAAAACCACGCCAGACTTACCGTTTTTGAGAAAAAATATGTGCAACGCACAATAACATACATATTTTTACATATTTTCAGCTAAAAGTATGGCATAATTTGGTTTATTTTCATTTTCTCGGAAACTAGTAGGCCTAGAATTAAGATTTTTGGTTTAAAATGTTCGTAATGAATGCCTCTACAAATCTTGTTATGGTCAAAACCACGCCAGACTTACCGTTTTTGAGAAAAAATATGTGCATCGCACAATAACATACATATTTTCAGCTAAAAGTATGGCATAATTTGGTTTATTTTCATTTTCTCGGAAACTAGTAGGCCTAGAATTA